>PVKV010008620.1:62379-86858 GCA_004027835.1 Alouatta palliata
TTTTTTTTTTTTTTTTTTGTTAAATCTCTGCTAAATATAGTAAGGTTATATGGCTTCTTGCTTTTACGTCTTGGCCAAAAACCACCTTTTCCCGAGAACATCTGCTTTTCACTAAATGGAAAACTGAGAAAATAACTGAAGTACCAAACTAAACTAGAGAAATTAGCTTCTAGGTCATAGAGTGACTCAGAGGGTAAGATTTATTCCCAGCTTGGGAGAAAACAATTTGTAGTAACTTTTACTAAAAAAATTAAAAGAATTGCTAGGATGGAAAGTTTGTTAAGCATTCAGTATGTTTTATGCCTGATTGCAATATACGTAGTTTTAATAGCATTTGTCCTTTGAATGACAAATCCATGACAGAAGAGATACCACATGAGTTGTAATTGTCTCAAATGACGGATATCAGAAATTACATTCATCCTCACATTTGTATTCCTCTTTTTTCTTTAAATGATGAACACTCTTTCCACTCCTCTGGAATCTGGCTTAGCCCTGTGACTTGCTTTGACCAGTAGGATGTCGTGAAAGCTATTCTGTGCCTGTTCTGAATCTGGGCTTTCAGAGGACTCTTAGGTTCTGCTTTCATTCCGTCGGAATCCAGCCACTATGTTGTGAGGAAACAAGTCTAAACTAGCGTGGAGAGAGAGGCTGTATGGAAGAAACCAGATGCCTCGCTGAGAGCCAACACTAACTGTGAGACACGGGAACAAGGGTTTCCTGAACATCCAGACTTCCGGCTACACCATGACTAGCTAAAGGCAGCTACGTGAATAACTCCAGCCAATACCACATGGAAAGAAGAAACATGCACTGGACCCAACAATCCACAAAGAAAAACAACACAAAAAACGTTGTTTTAGGCAACTGTTTTAGGACTCCATAGTTACAAAATAATGTATAACTAATGTAACTAACCTATATAGTGACAGCAATGTTCATTCTTATAACCAAGCCTCCCACCAAAAATAGACAAAAATATTTTAAGAAAGCAAAACCTTAAAGATTCTTAGGCTGTTTAGCCAAAACATATGTTATTATACCATTCTCTTTGCCTCTTTTTATTCATATCAAATCCAATTCTCTTTTTCTGATGATTAGCAATTTATATTACACTTGTAGATTAGTAAATTTTTTTTTCTGGTACAGAGCTTAAATTATTCAAAGACTGAATAAATTTAAATACTGAAGAAAACTTTCCCTAAAACAGCATTTGAAACATAGTGACTGTATAAGAAGGCCTAAGAATTTGGAAATGAAATCTCACTCTGAGACTAAAACAGAAAGCAAACAAGCAATTTATAGTTTTAAAAAGGTGGACAGGGGATGCTTAAGTTAGCAGCTTGTACCCAAAGAGGTGATTTACGAATGGGTTGATACTAGGGGCCTGGAATATGCCTTTGCCTGATCAGGGTGACCAGAGTTATAGCCTCAAGTAGTCATATCTGGAATGTGATTGATGTAAAAGAAAATTGCAAGCTATTCAATCGTGTCGTACCTTGCTTGACTTGACATAATGATGCTTGTGGGCACTCAGAAAGGAAAAGAACACTGCAGAGCATGAATTCTCATTGTTTATCCAACGTTGTGCAGGAAAAGCAGTGCTTTGATTCAAGGGGCCAAAGTTCCTCAGATAGAAAAATTCCTAGAGTGGAGGACAATCCAATTCACAAAGCTCATGCTTATACTCTGTGAGGACATCCAACTTTGTCTGTTCAAATTATTTCTCCAGTCTTATGACTTAAACTATCAAATCTGAATGGACTGGTCCACTAGCAGGGAGTTGTTTGTATACACAATTGACCCTGATTCTTGGGAAAGGGAATTTTTTTTATTATAAAGAACTGTAAGCCATTGAATTTACTGGATACAATCCCCTGTCAAATGCTTTATGATGAGGGAAGAATAGTAGACCCAATATTGAGACATAGATATGGTGAGCATAGTCAACTAGTATCACTGGCTAAAATTAATGGTTTGCTCCCATATCCAGATTATAAATAAAATCTGTGGCTCAGCAAAACCATAATTGGATGTATTTCATGGAGTGCTGGGGTCTCATGTAAGTAGTCAATAACATAAATGTTAAATCTATAATTACCAGAATTCTAGAGTGTACACTGACATCTGACTGATACAAAGGCATGATTTTAAAATTGATTAGGGTTTCTTAATTTTGAACCTCATCACATGTATGTTTACAAAATCAAATTATACTGGATCAAATATTCATAGGCCTTAATATTACCATTTGTCATCACCCTTATCTGACCAAACATCCAGTTGACATCTCTGTCAGCCTCTGCCCCCTTCCACCCATATCTTTCAAAACTGGGACGAGCATGATAAAAAGAAAGTTTAACTTTTCTGAACTTCTATGCCCTACTTACCTATGTCTGAGAAGTGAGAGTGGGTGAACTGAAAACGATTTGCAAACTTATGTGTTTGAGTCACATGAAATGAATTGAAATGCATCGAGTTACAAACGATGAGTTCATGTCCTTTGTAGGGACATGGATGAACCTGGAAACCATCATTCTCAGCAAACTGACACAAGAACAGAAAATCGAACACCGCCTATTCTCACTCATAGGCGGGTGTTGAACAATGCGAACACATGGACACAGGGAGGGGAACATCTCACACTGGGGTCTGTCAGGGGGAAAAAGGGGAGGGACAGCGGGGGGTGGGGAGTTGGGGAGGGGTAGCATGGGGAGAAATACCAGATGTAGGTGATGGGGAGGAAGGCAGCAAATCACACTGCCATGTGTGTACCTATGCAACAATCTTGCATGTTCTTCACATGTACCCCCAAACCGAAAATGCAATTAAAAAAAGAAAAGAAAAGAAAAGAAAAGAAAATAGCATCAGCTTTAAGTGAAAGAGGGTTTAATGAGATTTCTCAATTTTTTTGGTGACCAGTTATGGGCAATTAAATACTATGATTATCCTAAAAGTTGGTCGATATGATTGGTTACAAATTGAGTGACTGTATATCCTAATTTGCCGGGGCCAGTTCAGGTGTACAACTGCTATTCCAGCATAATTTTTAGTCATGCTCTTTTTTGCTTTTGAAAATGTCTTATGTTTGGGTAGATAAATTTGCTGATTACTCTTATTTTAGAAAAGTTGGAAAATAGGTAAAGAGTAAATTAAAATAGGTGCTAACAGTAAGTTATTGGTTTATCTTTCATCTATGTTAGGAAGTCATACATGTGTTATGTTGAGTTAAATATCTTTAATAACTTAAGTCAGACTATCTTCTAGGAGCCCAACTACTCATCAGCTGGTATTTCCTCCCAGTCAGAGTTTTCCCCATTAACACCTTCCCCAAACACTTCCAAGTTCTTGAAAATGCAAGGTGTTCAGACCTCTGGTTTAAAGGTAGGACAGTCTAATATTGAATACTGAATAATAAAATAAGGGTTTCTTAATTTCTCACTGTATTAGACATGGGTCAGGGAGATGGAAAGAAACCAAGTAATAAGTTAAAAAATTCAAAAGAACCTTCTTTCTGCCCCCAAAACCCATAAAATCAGAGTTTATACATTAGATGACAATATATTAATTTAAATTTCAAATCGTGGATAGTTGCAGGAATTCAAATTAAAGACAGTATATATTTTTAATACTAAGTTATCCTACATAATCATTTTTCATTGCATTTTCAGCATAATTATATCAACATTTCATTCTTCCCCTGCTTCAGTGTGTAGTTGGTAGCATGTGGAAGGAATGGTGCAGTATTTTATGTGAGAACATGAATTCTGGAACCACAAGTCTCTGGTTCAAATTTCAGCTCTGCTACTTCTTAACGTATAACCTTGAACAAGTTATTACCTTCTGTATGCCTTGATTTTCTCACGTGTAAAATGGAAATAATAAAACTACCTCATAGATTTGTTATGAACAATTAGTTAATATTTGTAAAAGGTTTAGAAGATTGCTTAGCCTGTAACGTATTTGACGGTCACTCTCTATCCATGGGGAATATGTTCCAAGACACACAGTAGATGCCTGAAACTACAAATAATACTGAACTCTACATAAACAGTCATGTGCTGCATAACAATGTCTTGGTTAATGATGTACAACATATACAACAGCAGTCCCATAAGATTACAATGAAGCTGAAAAATTCCTATCACCTAGTGATGTTGTAGCCATTGTAAAGTTATAGGGTGATGCATTACTCACCTGTTTGTGACTAATAAATCACACCACACTATGCATCTACTATATATGCTGTACGTATATGCAGTATATAATATTTGACAAAAAATGATGTTACTAATTTATATATTTACTATATCTTTTATTGTTGCTTTAAGGTGTACTCTTTCTGCATATTTTTTAAAAAGTTAACTGTAAAACAGTCTCAGGCAGGTTCTTCAAGAAGTATTCCAGAAGAAGGCCTTGTTGTCAAAGGAAATGACAGCTCCATGTGTGTTACTGCCCCTGAAGACCTTCCAGTGGAACAAGGTATAGAGGTGGAAGACAGTGATATTGATGATCCTGACCCTCTGCAGCCCAAGACTAATGTGTGTGTTTGTGTCTTAGTTTTAACTAAAAGAAAAGTTTAAAAAGTAAAATAAATAAACACAATAGCAAAACACTTATAGAATAAAGATATAAAAGAAAATATTTGGCCAGGCATGGTGGCCCAGACCTGTAATCCCAGCACTCTGGGAGGCCCATCACTTGCCAAGAACTATTGATTTTACTTCATAATAACTCTCACTTTGGTTCTTTCCTTCCATTTTCTTTAGAGTATCATTTGTCTCTCTGTGAATTAATCTCTTTGCTAGTCAAGTTTTATCTGTCTCTGTTTTTCCTCATATAAGATATACTAAAATCACAGTGTTCACAGACTACCAAATTTGCTGTGTATATCTATAATTTTGTTAATTGTATTTAATAACAAAATCGATTTGGTAATAATTGAGAGGAAAACTTAGAGCTGAAAGAAGAGACTGAAGATATAAACAGGATGTAGATCTCATTAGGCCTTCTAAGCAACATAGAAGAATGTGGCTTTTATTCTGAGCAACTGAAGAATGGGATGATTGTAGGGGAGGGAGTGTTTTTTCTCTACCAATCCTGTGTTAGTAGCTAAGGCCCCTATAACAAAAAACAAATTAACAAGAAAAAAACATATTTATTTAATATAAGTTTTATATGACACGAGAGCTTTCTTAAGGAAATGAAGACCCAAAGAAACAGTTAAACCTGTGCATTTTTATGTCAGGATTCATGAAGAGTGGCTAGTCATGGAGGAATATGATAAGACAGAAAGGGTGGATCAAACACAATAAATTGTTGACAATTTAGCAAAGTCTGTTTAAATTTTTCTCTGTGACCCTTTGTCATTAGAGATAAGGATATTCCTTTTTTTCCTCTGAGATAGAGAAAGCACCTCTCACATGAGGGACTTATGAAAATCCTTCATAAGTCTTGTGACCTCACATGAGGGTCAGAAAATCCTCCCTATGTTTTATAAACTGCTCTAGGGAAGAGCTTGAGAGTGACTCTCCTGATTCTGTGGTATCCTCAAATTCCTTCAGCTTAAAATATTCCATATGCCAAGTGGCCATATTTTGGAGTAGTCTGTTCTGGGCCTTATCACGTGAGAGGTAGGAACCTTACTTAGGAAAGAATATGTGTGAATGGAGGAAAGTGGATAAATTGGAGGAAATAACTAGAAGTGTAATTAATGAGACATAAACATTGATTGGATGTAGAATTAAGGAAGCCTCCATATTTCTTGCTTTAATAACTCAGTGACTGATGAATACAGTTATTAACTAGAGAACACAAAATAACAGGTGATGGTAGAGTGAGAAGTGAGGCTTGGGTAAGAAGAAATAGACACCGATTTGAATGTTGTATACATTACGTTATTTAAAGAATGTGTCCTGGAGGCAGTGAGAGGAATCCCTAAATAGAGCCCAAAGACAAATATTATTCATCAACTTTGCACAGAGCCAATTTTGATTAGTTGGATTTCAGCAAATTTCGTCATGTGTAAGATTTCAAAAGTAAAAAAGAAACACTATTTTTTTAGGTAAATCAAGAATATAGATGTCAGAAATGAAACTGATAAAAGAGGATTTAATATTAAAATGACAGATATTCTAACTGCCGGTGGCTGCATTTTTTATTTTCTGATTTCTTCTTATCTTTTAAATTAATTCTTATCTCTTTAAGGGGATTGAAAAAAATATCTACTGATCAAGGTGTTTTATTGTTTTTGTTTTTGAGAAGAAGTTTGTGTTCACTAAGTATTCAAATCTAACAAACTTTATAATTTAGAGAAATAATGACAGAGGGAAAGTGAAAAGTCTTGGCATTTTAACAGAAAGATGTCAAAATCCTCTGAGGGCAATTTTCAAATTGAAGTGATTGCCATATTTTTGTTGATCAAAGATAATTCTGCCTTTATGTTTCTGCATGGTACTTAGCTCTTGGATAATGGTAAAAGATATTACGCATTCTCCCACTTGGTATTACAACATGCATAGCAATAATGAAGACAGATCAGTGCTATTTACCTACTGACACTGACAAGAGTAGCTGTCTTTGTTTCTTTATTTTATCATTAAAGTCTTGTTTTTCAGCATTACGTTGCCTGAAGACAGCATGCTGCAATCTCGAACACCAAAGGAAAAATGTTTAAATAGCACTAATGGCCTGGATCACCCCCATTTAAAACCAAGAAAACTCAATGCTTTCCTTTGTCCATAACTTACACTTTTATAAAAATAAAATGAGCTTAAAATCATTTTATGATAGGGAGAGGTATGATCACCTATATTATTATATTATTTAAAAAAATATTTTGGTTTATTTCATAGATTTCAAAATTTCAACCATTACTTAAATCTTCGTGTTCACCTGAACATTATTACTTTCTCAAAGATACCAGATGGGAAGGAGAGAATGTTGATAGAAAATTTTAAATTTTGGACTCTGTTAAGAGCAATATTGGAAAAAAATTCATTTTAATATGACTTAAAATTTCTTCTGGAGACTGCCAAATTTTACTGACTCATCTCTGATTACTCTGGGGGATTGAAAAAATTGATACCTTTCTTTTTGCTATTGTATCCTCCCATGGGAGTACCCAACTCACCTTAAACCCGTCTTTGATACAGAATATGAAAATCTTTGATAAAGCCCGAGTGTATTCTATCATCCTGCCTCATTTCTGTCAGTTGTCATGGTCTTTTCCTTAAAGCAGTTAATCAGATTCGTTCAGCTTCACCTCCACTTCAAAAACCCAGCCCGACCTGCAGAATTTTATAGCAGTTCAAAAATTTTTTTGGCAAAGACAAAGTAGGCATTTGCCTCTGGGGTCAGGTTTATAGTAGCAGTAATGACAAGACTTTTAGCTATAATTCAGCTACGATTTAGTTGGAACTATTGTCAAAAATCATAGCTTGAGCTGGGAAATTGTGTCAACGTTGCTGAAATTCATGCTAACAATCAAGTGCTACACTTTGACACAATTGCCCAATCCATTTCTCTCTTCATTAATGATCACTGAACCATCCTTTCACCTTTATTATATCAGTTTAAAGTTGCACGGTTTTGTTGCCTGTCTTGAGCTTGGTTTGAATATCTTCTCGATCACTTTGAGGTAGAGACTGTATTTGTTCCTAACATGAATCTTAGCATTCTAGAATTAGAAAGAACTTTATTCTTTAATGGTTTTTGAATAAGAGTCTACATCATAGCACAAGAGTAGGCATGGTCTATCCACACAGATTAAGGGTGGAATGGGAGGAGCAGATGGTCTTGTTAGCAGTGGAAGTTATCTGAGTCACAGGGCATCAAAATATGTTAGTGGAGGTGAATCCATGTGAGTCTGCAGCAACCTCAGTTCTTGCCTCCTCAGAAGGAAGAATTTGATCGAGGGACATAAGGCAGTAAAACAGACCAAGGCAAGTTTCAGAGCAGGAGTGGAAGTTTATTAAAAAGCTTTAGAGCAGAAGTGAAAAGATTTTAAAGTATACTTGGAAGAGGACAAAGTGGACATCTTGGAGGTTAAGTGCCCCATTTGACTTTGAACCCGGGATTTTATATGCTGACCCATTTCCAGCATTTTGCACCCCCTTTTCCTTGATTCCTCCCTTGGTATGGGTTATCCACATGCACAGTGGCCTAATAGCACTTGGCAGGTGAGCATGTGCAGTGTGTTTACTGGAGTTGTACGCATGTCTACCTGAGGCTTTCTTCCTTTTTCAGGTGGGATGCCCCCAGGTCATAGCCCACCACTGTGCCTGGAGCCAACTTGCACAATTCCTGAAAGCTGGTCCTGATTCCCAATTCCAGGTGTTTTTATCTTTTGGGAAAGTGCCTCTCCCTGGTGCTAGCTACAACTAATTATTATTTTAGAGAAGCAGTGTGACAACTGCCTGACCATGACCTGATGGTTGCCTAATAATTTTTAGTGTATAGGGGGAGCCCTCTCCTGCCTCTGCTCATGCCTAACTAGCTACCTCCTGTAACAGTCTCATGGCAACTTCTTAACAGGGGCTAATGCTGGAAGTATTATTAGTTTATCCATGAATCACATCATCCCATTTCGGGAATTAGTAAGGGTTCCTTCCTCTATAGTGACCATGGAGGAAAAGACAGTCTTTAAAATGTCAGGCTTTAGAAAAAAATTATTGTTTTAAATCCAGTATTTCATATCCTACCTAGTTGTGAGCAAGTTATTAACTAATATAAGCTTCAATTTCATGATCTATAAAATTTGAGATAAAATATTACTCACTTGACAAGGTTGCAGTGTGAATTAAAAGAGCTTTACCTGGTAAAGCATTTGGCACATTGCACAACACATACTAATTATTCATATTTGAGTGATTGTTGTTTGTTCAGCAATCATTTTACTGTCACTAACATTTTTCTTGTAAGCATAAAACTCTGTTGTAGAGATAATATAATCAAGGCCAGTTTACTCACCAAGCTACAGGCCATCTAGTCTTTTTTTTGGACTTGCTGTTAGACAGTAGAATATTTCTTTTAACCTGAGTTTCAGTTCCATGTATGACACATAAAGTGCATTGTGTGAGCTATTCTCCTGCCTTCAGCATAACCCATAACCTATAACCTACCATTGCACACACCCTTGTCCTCCAACCCACATTCTCACCTTCTGAAAACAAACAAGAAAAATCCACTTGTTGTAATGTTTTGTTTTGTTTTGTTTTGATTTTTACTCTTTTTTTGGGGGAAAAGAATGGCAGCAGATGAACTGCATTTCTTAAAAGGGCACAGAAGTGAGTTATATGACTTGTCAGATTCTCAGTATTTGTAAGGTAACGTAATAGGGAAGAAAACATGACTTAGGATGCAAGATTTTAGGCATGAGATAAGTTAATGTTGAAAAAGTGTTTTTATAAGCTAGACAATGAGAAATGTCAGGAGCTTAGTTGTTTAAAAATAAGAAAACAGATTTTTACTGCGTGGCCATCTACCATGTGCTTAAACCTACTTAGTTTCAAAGAGATGCCTGAAAAAAAATTATTTTTATTTGAGTCATTTAAATGTGATACCTTTTTTACATTAGACCATGTGAGGGACACAGTTTTACAAGAATTACACTGTCTGTAACTGAATATTTGAAAGAAATATTTCTCATACTGCAGAAATTTATGGAATAAAATATTGTGTCTGCAGAGCTTCCCAGAAAGTCATGCCAGTAGTAAGAAAAGTAATAACATATCTATAAGGAGGGGTCAGGAAATAATTTACAAAGTGTGAGAAAATATTTTTACATATGGGAAAAGAATTTTACAATTTAGCATGATGATAATAAAAGTGTATTTATGAAATCTCTTTTTCAAAGGTGTTCAGCTATTTGCTTGCTTTGAAGGTTATATCTAATTAATCACTGCTGCTGGGTTCCTTTCCAGGTTATGAGAATCTGCTGTGGAGGAGGCACAGACTGGGTGGGCAAATGCTATAAATGTATTTTCATCTATCCACTCACACTCTTTGTTTCTGATCTTTTATTGTGAGACATATACTTTTTAGGTTGTCAATGTAGAAGATTTATGCAATATTGTTCTTTTTTCCTAATTGGTTTCTACTTACTAAATTTGAAAGAGATACAGTAGTCTTTAAATGAATTACAAATAAGACTGACTACTATAAATGTATATTTTAATAAATTGTTCCCTTCCATCAATCTTTAGGAAAATTTAAATAATAAAGAAATACTGATTATATTTCACAGCAGGCTTGGTTGATTCAATCCCCTAATCCCTACCTTCTTTTAGAATTCGGAATATTAATAATCGGAGTAAATCACTGAAACAAATTAGTGAGACAGAGATATTTTGAGACAGTATATTAAAAAAGTCCTTTGAAGACACTGAGGCAATTTATTTCCCATTCCTAAATAGTTTCTTTAGCAAGACTGTTTCCAATGGAACAATCTTAACCACAAGCAATGAGAAGCCGGATATGGGATCTTGCACCTCCAGGTCAGCAGTTCAAATCTGGCCTAGATCAATGATGATTGAAAATCATTACCAGTGGATGGTTTCATAATGTTCTCAACAAATGAGTCAGTCGACTTGGTTGCACTCTCTTTGCTAGTTGACAAGTGCCCAGGTGACAAATCATGTTACACCATGCGTGACACACCCTTGATCACATTGGCACCAAATGATACCTTTGTTGGTTATTTTATTAAACTGGCTCAGTATTTACTGAAGTGAAAATCATATAGTCATGATCCCTTCACAGATCATATTCATTAATGTATAATCTGATTTTGTTGAACTAACAATGTAAATATTTCATACTTTGTTGAGTATTCTTAGAACCATGATTCTAATCAGCCTAAATTAAATTTTGTTCCATGTGGCATACTCAAGAAAGACCTTGGTGAATATCAGGCTTGTTTTTGATAACTGAAGTATTTATTTTAATTTATAGATTTATTTCAATGCATGGCACAATCTTATCATGGAAAAACTGTGCTTTAATGGTCATTTTCCAAATTACAACAGGAAAGGAAATAAAATTTTTCTAAATCTTTTCCTTGTTCTTTCATTTCAAAGAAAATGCTGATAGCCTTGAGGACTATTTTGTGCTTTTCTGTGTGTAACATGAATTTCAATGGAAAATCAAGGTAAGAATTATTTTTGGAAGACATGAAAATGGCATGTCATTAAGCGTCTGTGTCAGAAGGAAAGGTTATGGTAAGTTGAGGGGGCTGCCCCGGTTTGCTTCCACTGTCCCAAAAGGAAGAGAGTTCAAGCCCTGAAGATGGAATCCAGAAAGCATGCTGTGCCATCCCCTCACGTACCTCAAAAACAGTGTTCTCCAAAGAAACTGCCAGAGATTCTTAGCTTTCTTGATAATATCACATGCATTTCTCATCTAGGCCTTTTCCTCTTATACTTTGCCTTTATATTCAGTTTGACATAGAGGACTTTTATGTATATCATCTTATTTAATTTTAAGCCTCACAGAACTCAAGGACCTAAGAGGTTAAGTAATTTGCTTCAAGTTATACATCCAAAGGGGATCATATAATTCAGTACTCTTTTCTTTTCCCAATGTTTCCAAGCTGTGGCCTTCAAATATAAGTTGTGGCCTTTTCTTATAAACACGTCCTAAAAATACAGTTATTATGTGGGAGCTCTTTTTTTCTTTCATGTTATAAGAGTGTCGTTGTATATTAAGTAGTTGGGAGCTCTGGCACTCACTATACCTTGGTGTCTCCTAGCCATATCCACGTATTACCGAATATCTGCAGTATCACAAAGAAATCCCAAACTGGGAGCATATCTTGGGAAACTGTTGCTTTTGATCTTCCTCCTAATTCCCCTCCCAACCAGGTAATAGACAGCATCAAGCAAAGGAACAGAATAGCCCGTCCAGAAAAAATCTTCTGTGGAAGCAGTGGCAGTGACAAGGAATGAAAAGCATTCTAGTTTTTGAAAGCAGTCGCTTGATAGCAGCTAAAGAACAGGCACAAGCAGTGAAGACAACCTTACTGGCTTCTACATACACATTCGAGGTCTTATATCTAGAGGAATGAATTAATAGACTTTCTTCCACAACAGCAAAGATAAAAAATGGCATTTTAAGAGATGTAGGGTTAGAGATACATGATTGTCAAATTAGGATGGTAAAGTAATCATTCTTAAGTTAGGGGATCCATCTTTGTTCAAAAGTATAAATGTGGTGGTGTTACACAGGCTAAAACATAAAATATATGTTCATAACTACTTAATAACCAGGTGGAAATAGAAGTTGAACTAGGGTTATATGTGGAAGGCAGATTTACGTAATAAGAAACTTGGTTGGAAAGAGAAAGAAAAAGATAAAATTATTTATTTGCTTGTGTTACAAAATGAGAAATCTGTATTCAGAGCACAGAACTGAAATGAACATGATTAAGGTTAAGATGTCTAGGAGTAAGGATTAGGAATTCAACGGGGAAAATACTAAGGGAATATAAAATATGGGTGTGGGGGTAGATATCTCTTATACTAAAGAGTAATATTCCATTAAGTAAATAAATAACCATTAAATCTTGATGTGATATATAGACTAGTTATCAGAAGACTTGAAAGTGGCAGTTAATAAAGAAATATATTATAAAAACATTACTGAAAATTTTACATAAAAATATGCCTTTAATTTTAATGAGAAATGATGTTTTTTTTACAAAAGATGGATGCCAAACACAATGTTAAACTTAATTCTAACCTTTGTTACTTTGTCAGCTTTCAGAGCTGATACCCAAGAGAATGGCAGAGCTCTAAGGGTCAAAAGAGGGTGACAGTAGAGGGAAAACATGACACACACACAGTTGGTGCAGCTCAAGGGATTAGTCTGCACACATGAACAGTAATAATTGTTTACAACATTGATCTTCTGGGTTTCTTAAAAAATGAACTTAGGAGAGCAGAAAGTCAGATATAATAATAATAATGAGGGCTGTTTGTCATTCTCATTGCACAGCCACGACAAATGAATTCTTCTGGGCCTTATAAACGCTGCAGGACTAAGTAGCATATACTTATTGTAAACAATCACATTGTTTTGCTATTCTGGTGAAGTTTTTCAAAAATTGTGGTAACTTTTTATAAGATAAGGGAAGAATCTGAATTTCTGTTAATACACTGAATTGTGTCCTTCCAAAATTTATACATTGAAGCCCTATCCCCCAAAGTGACTCTGGAGATAGAACCTTTAAAGAGGTAATTAAGGTTAAATGCGTTAATAAGGGTGGATCCCTAATCCAATATGACTGATGTCACTATAAAAGGAGGAAGAGACACTAGGGATGTGCATGCACAGAGAAAAGGCCACATACAGATGCAGCAAGAAGATGACAATATGCAAGCTGTGGAGAGAAAACTCAGGAGAAACCAAGCTGCTGACACCTTGCTCTTAGATTTCCAAATTCCAGAACTGAGAGAAAATAAATTTCTGTTATTTAAGCCACCCCATCTGTGGTGTTATTTGATTGAAGCCCTAGCAAAAAAAAAAAAAAAAACTGCATTTATATATAAACATGTGTGTATATAAACATATAAATATGTGTATAAAGGATATATATGTGTGTGTACACACACACATGCATACATACATGTCTACAATATAATTTTCTTTTCTCTTCAAATATATATATTATCTTGCTGTGTGTTATAGAAAGAAACTTGGATTAAAGTATCACATTTTCCTTATGTTGAAAGGATTGTATATCATTTGAGAATAGAAAAAGATGTCCAGTTTTACAATTCTTCTTCTACCTCATAATATGCTAATAGTGATATGTATTTATGTAATTAGGTTTGGTATTAGGTTGATCCAGTTTTTGCAAATAAATAAATATTTTCATCAGAGAGCATTCTGAAGCTACTCATGTAGTACAGTACAAATAAATGAGATGCTTTGACTTTGAAATATCTTATTGTTAAACTTGCATTCATTCATCAGATAGTTTTGAGTATTTGCCATTTGCCCTGAATTGTATTAGGTGAAAAGACAAGGGGGCATGATATGGTTTGGCTGTGTTCCCACCCAAATCTCAACATGAATTGTATCTCCCAGAATTCCCACGTGTTGTGGGAGGGACCCAGGGGGAGGTAACTGAATCTTGGGGGCCAGTCTTTCCCATGCTATTCTTCTGATAGTGAATAAGTCTCTCAAGATATGATGAGTTTATCAGGGGTTTCTGCTTTGCTTCTTTCTCATTTTCTCTTGCTGCCATCATGTGATTCTGAGACCTCCCCAGCTATGTGTAAATATAATTCCAATTAAACCTTTTTTTCTTCCCAGTCTCAGGTTTGTCTTTATCGGCAACATAAAAATGAACGAATACAGGGTACTTGGGTGTGAAATTGTTGGAACTCAGAGACTAGCACAGAAGCCTGGTATAAGACAAAGTGAATGCATAATTAATAAACCTGTGGTGCAGGGGAGGAAAAGTATCTTTCCTTCTATCCTTCTATGCTCTTAGCCAGGGCCACTGTAACAAAAGACATATTAACAAGAGAAAGCATACAAACGCATATAATATCATGTAATATCAGTTTTACGTGACACAGGAGCCTTCATAAGAAACAAAGATCCAAAGAAACAGTTGAGCTGGAATGCTTTTTTTTATTATACTTTCAGTTCTGGGGTACATGTGCAGATCGTACAGGATTGTTACATAGGTATACACATGCCATAGTGGTTGGCTACATCCATCCCCCAGTCAACAAAAGCCAAAATAGACAAATGGGATCTAATTAAACTAAAGAGCTTCTGCACAGCAAAAGAAACAATCATTACAGTGAAGCGGCAACCAACAGAATGGGAAAAAAATTTTGCAATCTACCTATCTGACAAAGGGCTAATATCCAGAATCTACAAAGAACTAAAACAAATTTACAAGAAAAAAAAAAACCATCAAAAAGTGGGCAAAGGATATGAATAGACACTTATCAAAAGAAGACATTTATGCAGCTAACAAACATGAAAAAATGCTCATCATCGCTGGTCATGAGCCAGAATGTTTTTATATGAGGTTTGATAGAACTTTGTATAACAAAAGAGGAGTGGAGAGTCTAGGCAAAAGGTAATAAACAGGGAAGCTTATCAAGGGCTGTCTTCTAAAATTCCTATCATCCTGTTGGAGTCCCTTTGTCTCTGGAGATAAGAATGATCCTTTTCTCCAGGTATAAGGAGGGCATCTGTCACATAAGAATCTTATGACCTGAGTCAGGGAAGAAGAGTCTTCCTGCCACTTCTCAAATTCCTTCAGGTTAAAATATTCAACATATCAAGGTGTGTACATTTTAGAGTAGCATGTTCTAAAGCCCATCAGTAGCAATTGTGAAGAGTGCATTAGGATTATAAACAGGGAATCCTGGTTTGACTAGAGGGTTAAGTGGAAAGGGGACCAAAGGAGACTATTTAAGCTTAAATATGAAGCATAAAAACATTATATAGACAGGGTTTGGAATTGGAGTTTCCAGAAAAAAGTAACAGAATCCTCTACGCTGTCCAGTGGAAGTTCCTGGTGTTTTGGAGGACATAATAGACAAGTCACTGTGGCTAGAGTAGAAATAATCATAGGAGAAAGGACATAACAGAGAACTGGACAGCCTCCTGTAGCAAAGGGAAATCACTGATCACTTTTAAATAAGGAAAACAGATGAAGAGATTTGTATTTGAAAACACCATTTTGGCCTCTTGTAGGGAGAAATGAGAAGGGAATTTGAGTGGATGAAAGGATGTGAGTTAGGAATTTACGTGATTAATTCATGTATGAGATGGTAGATGAGTCAGAACGATGGGATGAATTTAGTAAGAAGTGAATGAATTCACATTTTTTTTTTTTTTGGCAGTAGAGCCAATAGAACTGTATGAGAACACACATACACACCCACCTAAGGGAAATTTTGAGAACACAGGTTTCAGTTAAAGGAAGTCAATAAAGGCAATGTGTGGAGCAGAAATTGAGAAAATGTAAAAAAATAATAGCTAACATTTACTTGCTTCTTAGTATATCAGACGTGGAACTAAGAATTTTTTAATGCCAACACAGTGAGTGTTTTGGTAGGGATTCTAGGAAAACATCCTTCTTGAGGTCTTGAGTTCCCTTTTCATAGGGAAAACATCCTGAGGTCCCTTTTCATTCAGAGTTTTGTGAGATTTTCTCCCTTTATCACTGGACTGTCCCATATGTTAGATGAATTCTCTATCCTTGCACTAACAAGCACTCGATTAAATTTGACTACAAATAGCAGTTTACTTTAGACCAAAGACTATATTTGGACTGTGAAAGTCTAATTTGCTTTTTGAATCTATAATATAAAAGGATTGTCCATGTGTACTCTCAAAAAGAGCTATGGTTTTCTCTCAGCAATGACCCCAGGTAAGAAGAGACAAACCAAAGCCAATCTATATGGTTATATATGCTGAGACCTGCCTGTGGAGTTCCTGTCCAGAGCAATCAGGGTGAGTTCTGCAGGGATGCACAAGCGGCCAGAACAATACCCACTAGGAGATCTATAGTTTGCAGAAGAGCGAAGTTGTAATAATGATTTAATTGGCACTACAGATACTGCTGTTTTCTATGCACTGTCAAAACATAATAAAATGTGGCACCAAAGAGATGATCGCATAAAAACTTACAGAGATACTTACATTGATATTTACATAAGATAGGTATGTCTCCAGGTTAATACTTAACTTGTATTAAGAAATTAGACTATAATGAATGAATACTGTTTATACTGAGTTTTTTTGTTCAATCTTAGGTTCAGACTTAGTATTAGGTATCCAAAATTAATTTTGCCATTAGAACTTGAGTTTCCTCAAGACATGAGATATTTCTCTTTTATTCATGTTGCTCAATAGTTTTTTTTAAAGGAAATGAATATATTGAATAGATATATTTAGTGATTAAGTACATGGCATTTATGAGGCAAATACATGTTTCAATACTAGGTCAATTTCTTTATCTTTTCAAACTTTATTCTTGTAATCTAACAAATAAAAAGATGTAATAGATTATCACAAATGATTTATGAGATTTAAATGAGAAAAAAATATATGAAATATTTAGCACAGTGTCTCTTACCTGCTATGCCAGAATAAATTATTATTATTGATGTTCAATTGCCTGAGATACATTAATAAGCTCTTAACTATGGTGTTTTCCAAGGAAGTCCTGCAATCACTCTAATATTAATGCTTGTTCCTTTGGTATGTAATTAGCTTTATTACTATGAAAATAACTGTACGAGTCCAGGAAACAGTATTTAAGTTGTTTAGCAACAAGTATCTAAAATATAGCAGTTTTTACGCATTGTTTACCATGTTCTTTTAGTACTATCCCTCATAATCAATTACTTTGTGATGTTGTTTCTCTGGAATTATTACTAGAAAGTATGTGCTTATAGGCATGTGAAATGAATCTTTAACATTCAAACAGAAATTTATCTTCATATATTAAAAACTTGGAAAAACAGCTGGTCTGAAAAACATCGGATTTTAGAGTTTATGGACTTTTCAAAGACCATTCTAAATGGGTGAATGGCTGTGGGAGAATAAGTTAGGGAGTGACGGATTTGGCAGAAAGTAAAACAAAAATATGTCTATTTTCATTATTATAGTCATTATAGATGTATTCATATAATATAGTTCTCTTCACATATAGGTTCTTATTGTGCATATGTAAATCATATTGTGAGACAGGAATATCGCTCAAGCTGGGTGTCTTGACAATGGTATTTAAAAAAAATCATAGACATATAGGAATTAAAGTATATGCATCATAAGTATAAAGCTCTGTGAATTTTACACACTGAATATATTTTGTATCCTGCTTCTTGAAGCTGCCCCCATCCTCCCTCCTACTACTCTGAAATCTAACAGCATAGATTATTTTCACTGTTTCCTTTTATACATGGAATAATATTGGATATAATATTGTATTATATTTTTGTTCAATTGTATATTTTTTATACTGTGATAGGCAACTGTCATTGCTGCATTCCATCATGTGAATATACAACAATTTATTCTTCTTTTGGGTTACTATGAAAATATCTGTAGTTACTGAGGTTACAGGTTATTATGAATATTGATGTGATTCACTGTTTATCATGAATAGTTGGTTCATATGAATAATGATTCATAGTTGGTTATAAATAACTGATAGCTTTGGTTATTATGAATAGTGATATGAACATTTTAGAACATGTCTTATAGTGAACATGGGTGTGCATTACTGATGAGTATACACCTAGGTGTAAAATTATTCAGTTATAGGGTATGCATAGCTTCACCTTTAGTAAATACTGGTTAATAGTTTTCCAATATAGTTATACCAATTTACACTTCCCACTAGCAGTGTAGGAGAGTTTCAGTTGCTCCATGTCCTCACCAAGAGTTGGTTTTATTTTACTTTTTTCATTTTTGCCGTTCTGTATCACGTTTTATTAGTTTTGTTAGCAATTTCATGATGTCTAATAGAATGTAATAATTGTTAAGTTTATTTGCTATTTTGACTACCATATAGTAAGCACAAATTATAATACCTTATGAATATAGAATCATCACTGGTGCTCTTCCAATCATTGAAGCCATATCAATACTATTATTGTGTGTGTGTGTGTGTGTGTGTGTGTGTGTGTGTTGAGCACTTACTTAGTTTCTGATACTACAAAATGTTCCAGGCCCATCCTGTATATTTCCTAGTCCTAAAATCAATGACTTCTATTGGATGTCGATCCACTTTATAGGGAAAAATGTTACTTATACTTTAAGAGACTATATATAAACCTTAGATATAAATTTGGAAAAGTTAGTATAACTTAAAAAAAATTGAGTGTGTTTTTCTCCTGGAATAGCACATATTTTAGAATTTTTTAAAAAATAAAATGGACTAAATGAATATGTATAACTATGTTTCCAAAGTTACTTTTTAGATCTATTAGTATTAATGATAAGTATTTAACTTGGGCTAGACGTTAGTCCATTAATATGAATTATTGATGGACCTTCTAATTAAAAATAGGTTAGGCTGAAAACATAAGCTGTGAAGGGCATGTATATTCTGTTTGCTAAGATTATTTTAAATCTTAATGCAACTGAAGAAAGGAAATGATTATGATTGCTGCCTTGAGTGATAAACACTCATCATTTAAATTCAAAACTGAGTATCTTCAGAGACAACTTTGGATATATACCACCAAAGGAATTAATGAAGAGAAATTAATGAAATTTTCTTACTGAATAAACGCAGATAAAGAGCTTTAGCTTCAGAGAAGATGGTTGTAAGTTGTAAATGTATTTTTCTGTTAATTATGAAAAGACCCATTCATGTTTACCTATAGTCTCTCAGATATTCACATAAAGATCCACTTAGTGGTAAAAAGTATTAAGTAAGTCTTAATAACAAACATTTTTAGATTGTGGGAGGCTTAGCTAGCAACTGAAGGTGATTGAGTAGGACAGTAAATTTTACAAGAGAAAATACAGAATTGACCTATGTGAAATAAGATAGTTTATATCCCTTCTATTAAAAAACATGAATTATTACATTTGAAATATTTTTTAGAAACGTCTTTCTCAACTTAAATTTTTCTGACTATCTTGTAATAATTTTCACATTCTAACTAAATAACGTTACTAGAGTTCATAATCCTACTCTTTATAGCACTTCTTCATTGAACAGAAGTCGCACCTGATGCCTTTTCTAGCACATGTACCTCACCCTCATTTTAAATGAGAGCCATTTACACTCTGGCAAGGGTTTTGGGATCCAGAGTTTTTGGAGTATGAGGTTTATATAATTTGCAGAGCTCTCTTATAGAAAAAGAATACAAGATTATTCATACATAATTAACTACAGGGCCTTGGAAGAGGTAAATAACTCAGAAGTTTAAGCTACATCAGGTTCATAGTAAATCTGCCTCTCTGGAATTGCTCTGTAATCTACCCTTACCTGTTCAACCATATGTGGGCTGCCCTTAAAAATGGAAATAAAAACTGTTTAAAGTACTGCACATGGGTTTATGACAGAACCAGAAGGAGGAAGTGTTAGGAGACAGTTCTACATGTGTCTCTCATGCTTCTGCAAGCCTTGCTGAAGTGCTAATCTCTGCAGAGGTGCTGACTGCCTTTGTCCAGTTGTCTTTTTAAGGATATCTGCATAGTGAACAACTTTGGAAGACAGAGGCAAGGTTTCTTCTGGAGCAAAGGGTAGGTTTTCTTAGAGTCTTGAAAGACACAGTTTATTCTCCCAGAACAAATGGAAAGATATGCTCCCTGCCCATCTTAATATTATTGTTCTTGAAGCCCAGAATTTCTCTTCTCTAACACAGCTCCCTCTGCAATGTGCAGGTATAGCCTGGCCTTCTTTGTGTTTACTCATGGGAAATTTGGCTTAGGAACTTAAAAAAGTGCTGACACTCTCACTACTGCTTTTGCTGTGAGTAAAAAACTGCCCTTTATCTTTGACCCTGTAGGCTTGTGTCTCTTGATAGTATCCAGGAAGTGGCTCAGACTAACTCATAGCTTTCCAAATACGGTAAAATCTTAGGTCCTTAGCAGTTCTTGATGAGACACTGCTGAGTCCCTATTCTCCATTAAGTGGTTTTGATCACCCAGCAAATGATCAAAACTGTTATAATGTTTGATTCATGTATAGTTGATCAGTTATTTTCATCTGTATTCTTATAATACATTACACTTACTTGAATTTTATAGCTTATATTGTAACAGAATTTGAGTTTTTGTTTTTCTTTTTTCTCTCCCTCTCTCCATTTATTTTGCAAATGATTATGGTTCAAGCGCTGTGATCAGTGCCGAGAGTCAGTGGTATTCAAAAACACACCCAGCCCCTAAGGTTAGAGAGCTTACAATAGGCTCTATGGGCATTTCTCCTTCATGAGACATTGACGTTTGATAAAAGCTGGGCATATTAGGCTGTTTGCACATATTATGAAGAAATACCTGAGACTAATTTATTAAGAAAAGAAGTTTAATTGGCTTATGGTTCTGCAAGCTGTACTGGAAGCACAACACTGGCATCTGCCTCTGGGGAGGCCTCTGAAGGCTTACATTCATGGCGGAAGGTGCAGGAACAGACATCTCACATGTTGAAAGCAGGAGCGAGAAAGAGAGGGAGGTGCCACACATTTTTAAACAACCAGATATTACAAGAACTCAGTATTCTGAGAACAACACCAGGAGGATGGTGCTAAACCATTCATGAGAAACCTGCTCTGATGATCCAGTCATCTCCCACCAGGTCCTATCTCCAACATTGGGGATTACACTTCAGCATGACTTTTGGATGTGGACACATGCAAAACTATATAATTCTGCCCCTGACACTCTCAAATCTCATGTGCTTCTCACATTGCAAAATACAATCAGGGCTTCCCAATCGTCCCACAAATTCTTAACTCATTCCAGCATCAAACTCAAAAGTCCAAAGTCCTATCTGAGACAAGGCAAGTCCTTTCCACCTATGAGCCTGTACAATCAAAACAAGTTAGTTACTTCCAAGATGCAATGGGGTTATAGGCATTGGGTAAACATTCCCATTCCAAAAAGGAGAAATTAGCCAAAAGAAAGGGGCTACAGGCCCCAAGCAAGTTCGAAACCAAGTGTGGTAGTAATTAAATCTTAAAGCTTCAAAATAATTTCCTTTGACTCCATGTTCCACATCCAGGGAACACTGGTGTGAGGAATGGGTTCCCAAGGCCTTCAGAAGCTCCACCCCTTTGGCTTTGCAGGGTTTAGAACCTGTGGCTGCTCTCACAGGCTGGCATTAAGTGCCTGCAGCTTTTCCAGGTGCAGGATGCAAGCTGTTGGTGCATCTACCATTCTGAGGTCTGGAGGACAGTGACCCTCTTCTCACAGCTCCACTAGGTAGTGCCCCAGTGGGGTCTCTGTGTCAGAGCATCAACACCATATTTCCCTTCCACACTGACTTAGTAGAGGTTATTCTTAAAGACTTCATCCCTGCAGCAGACATCTGCCTGAATATCCAAGCTTTTTTATACATGCTCTCAAAACTCAACTCTGACACTCCATACACACACAGGCTAAACACCATGTGGAAGCTGCTGAGGCCCAAAGTGGTTTGCACTCTCAGAAGCAGCAGCTCGAGCTATATCTGAGGCCCTTTGAGCTGGAGTGGGATGCAGGGAGCAGTGTCCTGAGGGTGTGCAGGGCAGCAGCAGAGAGCTGAGCCTAGCCCACAAAACCATTCTTTTCTCCTAAGCCTCAGGGCCTGTGATGAGAGAGGCTGCCTTGAAGGTTTCTGAAGGGTCTTTAAGGTCTTTTCCCCATTGTTTTGACTATCAGCACCTGGCTTCTTTTCAATCATGTGGTTGTTCCACAGCTGACTTGAATTATCCTGAAAAAGCTTTTTCTTTCTCTGCCGCCCCGCATGGCCAGGATGCACATTTTCCAAACTTTATGCTCTGCTTTCCTTTAAAATGTAAGTACCAACTTTGTCATTTCTTTGCTCCTGCATGTGAATGTGTATTGTTAGAAGCAGCTAGGCCACAGCTTAAGTTCTTTGATGCTTAGAAACTTCTTAGAAACCAGATACCCTCGGTCATTACTCTCAAGCTCAAACTTGAGACCTAGGGTATCTGGTTTCTAAGAACATAATGCAGCTAGGTTCTTCGCTAAAGCATAACCAAAGTCTTTACTCCAGTTCCCCATAAGCTCTTCATTTCCATCTGAGACCTCAGCAGCCTGGCCTTCAGTTTCCATATCACTGTCAGCATTTTGGTCACAGCCATGTAACCAGTCTCTAAGAAGTTCCAAACTTTGGCTGATCTTCTGTTTTCTTCTGAGCCCTCCAAACTCTTCCAACCTCTGCCCATTATGCTGTTCTAAACCTGCTTCCTCGTTTCCAGGTATCTACATAGCAATACCCGCTCCATGGTACCAATTATCTTTATTAGACTGTTCTTACATTACTATGAAAATAAAGCCTGTGACTGGGTAATTCATAAAGAAAAAAGGTTTAATTGAATCATGGGTCTGCAGGTTGTACAGGAAGTTTAACACTGGTATCTGCTTCTAGGGAGGCCTCTGGAAGCTTAGTTATGGAAGAAGGTGAAGTGGGAGCAGGCATCTCACATAATGGGAGCTGGAGCAAGAGAGAGAGGGAGAGAGAAGCCACACACTTTTAAATAATCAGATGTCATAGAAACTCACTATCACAAGAACAGCACCAAGGGTATGGTACTAAACCGTTCATGAGAAACCCACCCCTATGACCCAAACACCTCCTACCAAGCCCCACCTCCAACAACAGGGATTACAATTTGACATGAGATTTGTGTAGAGGCATATCCAAACTATACCATTGGGTATCTCATTCAATTTGGTTTTTTACTTCACCATCATCCTCAGAACATATTAATGTTCATTTTTAAAGAAAATAGCTTTATTGAGGTATAATATACAAAGAACTGCACATATTTAATGTGTACAATTTGAAGAGTTTAAACATATGCAGTTTGGAATCATGTAGTATTTCTCCTTCTGTAACTGGCTTATTTCACTTGGATAATGTCCTCCAGGTTTATCCACGTAGTCTCATATGACATTTCTTTCTTAATGTCCTTAATTCTTATTGGCTTCAACTAAACTGGTCTTGAAAACTGAAGTATTAATAATAAAAATACGTACCTTTGGCTTTCCATTAGGTACTAGACACTGTATAAGACACTTTCATAAATTACATCATTTAATCATATTTCAGACCATTGGGTTAACTATTAATCTCTAGTTTTTCAGCTAAGAAATATGAAACTTGGGGATATTTAGTAACTTTTTCAAGATTGTAAACTCCAGAAATGACAGCTTGATTTTAAGCTCAGATATCTCTTTGGTTATAATTTAGAAGCTATCACCCACCTTCTCAGTTCACTCTAATTTTGTTAAAATTATTGATGCAATCTCATCCTCCTAAAAATGTGGATTATTTGTTATAACCTAATATACATGTGGAAAGGAAAACCCAATAATTATAATTCTTGGAGACTTTCATTAATCTTCGATATACTCCATTGTCCAAAAAATCTAAATACATGTGGTATGATAAAAGTGAGAGTGAGGGATATTTTTATCAAAAAAATATCTTATATATAGGAAACAAAACAAATTGGAAATGGAGTGACTAAAGTTAAATATCCTAGAATTATTGCTTGAACACTCTGACATTTTTATAGATAAATCATTCTCAAATCCTAAATTATAACCCATTTCCCTTAAAAAAAAAAACACCCTATGTTATTAAGTGTAAACTCCACCTGGCTTTCACAGTATTATCTTACACAAACTATGTAAGCGGATCATTCACCAGTTGCAAGCACACTCTGTTCTGGTCAGAAAAATCTGCTTAGTGGTCCTGGGACACACCTAGTTCTGCCTAGATACCTACACTTACCTTGTTCTTTTCACCTAGAATG
>PVKV010008621.1:0-86651 GCA_004027835.1 Alouatta palliata
AATCTCTCTCTCTCTCTCTCTCTCTCTCTCTCTCTCTCTCTCTCTCTCTCTCTCTCTCTCTCTCTCTCTCTCTCTCGCTGTTTTATAAACTTAGGAAGTCCTTATAAATCATGAATGTAACTCAACTGAAACATTAAGTTTTCAAAGAAGTTTCTACTTCCCACCCTTCTACTGAATGTCCTTTCCACACTGTTACAATGAAAAAGTAATCCTCACCAGTATGTGAAATCTCTCACAGCAACTTTCCTATTCTGAAGGAGACATCATCCTGTACCATCTTCTCAGAGACAACCCCAGGATTAGATGAGCAATTATGAAACTCACTGTAAACAAATCATGTATAGGTAAAAATGCTATTCTATTTGAAACACCCAAATAGAGATATCTGAAGGTCTTTGCACAGCCTCCTCCTTAGCAATGCCCAGCTTGATCTTGCCCTTGTCTGTGTGGCAGCTGAAAACCTGCTTCTTTCTTTGAAAGATATAAGCTGTAAACATACAAAATGGCTCTCAGCATTGAATTTCAAAGTCAAATTGTAGTTGACATAGGTTAACTACATCATTAAACTTGTATAGAAAAGATTAAGAGATTTCAAAGAAGTAGAAATGTAATGCATATTGAAAGAAAGAGAAAAAAGATAGCAAGTGCAATAATTGACAAAAGAAAATATTCTTGGATACTATTGGCCTATTTTCTCCTTATTTCCACACTCAGCATTTACTCTTCTTAAGAAAAATAACACAATTCAAAATATGAATGATTTATGAGAAAGCTCGACCATAAATAAAATAAACCAAAAGACCCTAATCCTGAAAAAAATAAACAGAACATTTCAGGCTATGTTTTATGGGATCATTAATAGATGTTGTGGCCAATTGAAGAAAATCCCTTTCTGACTCTTGTCTCTTAAAGGAATCAGCGTCTGCTTTGTGACTTTCTGTACTATAATACTTTGCCATTGGTTACAGCTTAATTAATTCAGATTTTTATTTTCTGATGAAAAAGAAATGTGTAAATATATGGAAGCAGGTTCTGCTAAAATTTTCAATGTAGATTTGGGTAAACTCATTATTGTTGAATACTATTAAAGCCTGGTTTTAGGGGACCATTTGAAAGTAGCCCTTCTAAAGTAAACATTTTTAAATTCTAAGGTAGCCCCTAGTGGATTGTGTGAAGTTCATGTTTTGAAGAAAGATCAAACAGATTTGTGAATAGAATTATAATTTTGTAAAAGCATTTTGTAGGTAACACATTTATAATTTTAAAAATTATATCAATAACAAATGGCAAAGAATACTACCTCTTTTTATTTTTCTAAAGCATAAATAATACCACTGTCAAAACCTGATACTTCTTAGGCCATGAGAAAGTTTAAGTGATTCTTGTCTTCCAAAGGCAAATATGAAATGAGGATGATCTCATTACAGCCAATACTGCCTTTTGGTGGGTCAAGGAGGTAATGCTAGCTCAGGTATTTTAGATTAACAAAGTATAAATGCTTTGTGAAGAGAAGCCTGAAATGTAGTTTTCTGTTAAAATGTGTTCTAGACAAGGACTTAAATTCAGAGGCAATTCTGTGTCTCTAGAGTTTATTGGTATTTTTATCATCATTTTGTTTACAGAGCACAGGGATTATTCACTGACAACTTCACACTTTGACCAAATGAAAAAAATATTTCACTTTAATAAGCTAAGTAAACCTTCAGCATTAATCTTAATCAATAGAGAGTTGTCTCAAGTTATTACCTAAGTAGATCAGTAATATGTAATGCCCTAGAATTTAAACACCATGTAAGAACAGAGACATAATTATAAAACATATTTATAATATCTCAGGAATTATAAGCATGTTAAATGAGTCATTAAATTAGACACAGAGAAACAGAGATATAAATATTGAAGCAATAATTTCTTCTGCAGACTTGTCAAATGAGCATCCCCACACATCAAATTTCTGTCACTAGTGCACAGGAATGCTCCGTCATTTTCTCCAGGGACATGTGCTTAGCCTGATACTTGTTTTCCTACTTAAGCTTTATTATTGTTAACATTTACTGTAATTCAAAGAGAAATATTGAGTGACAAAATTGTAATCTACTTGAAGTCTTCCAAAGCAATTGGATAATTTATATTTGTAGCTGATGGTTGACATTTAATGTGTATCTCTGTAGTGTGCATGATAAGAAAAATATATTGTGAGAAGCTTTATGATGAAAACCTGCTTTTATTTACACACAAATGCAAAATTCTGATTTTTGATAGGTTGTTGATTTTATATATTAACTTTCACTCAGAAGTTAATATTTAAGTAGTTACAACATTTAGGCAATGTAGGGTGTTTTTTACAACTATGCCTATAAACTCCTTACAAATTCAAGAATAAAGTCTTTCAGAATTACTTTTTGGAGAGTATCACTTTTGAAGGAAAACAAATTCAATTTTTTGAAAACTTTGTTGCAAACAGCAGTTATTAATACTTTATTCTGGCACATAATTCTCTTATTTTTTATGATTTCAATAAAAGGTACACAGTCTATCTGGATCATATAATACAGCACAATGCACTAGATAACAGAGATCTAGAACTAGAAATTGAAAGTGACTCCACAAGGTAACTTCATAAATAACATATAACTTTCTATATGAGATATTTTTAATGTTTAGGTAATCCCCAGTTTGGGATTCAAGACATTATTATATCAATAAGATAATAGTAAATATCTACATAGTTTAAAGATTACACAGCACTTACCTATATATTATATCCAATAATCTTATGACATTGAACAACTGTTATCTGAGCTTTACAGCTGAGGAAATTGAGATTCAGAGAACTTGTGACTCACCCAATTTTACAGTTAATAATAGTAAGAGTCAATATTTTGACCCAATATTTAAACCACACTCTATATGTTGTAGTAACTTGCCTCCAATTTTAATATGATAGAACAAATGATATATAATTTAAATTTTAACTAATATTTATATTAAATAATATATTAATTTTAAAGACTTTGAAGTGTAATGGTTGGGAAAATTGAAATCTGATAAGTCTAAAAGATTTTTTCAGGTTTACTGCAAAGTTTTACTGAAGTGTTTTCTATAAGACCCTCATTTTATTTTCTGTTTATCAGGTTTTTCTCCATAGTGCAACATATAGAGAATAAAGGTTATTGTCAGTGATAATTATGAAACTTAATAGAATTATGAAACTGCCTTTTTAATATGTTCATTAAAGATACCACTTAATATTGTAATTGTGTCAGCTTGTTCAGTTAACACTGAGTTAAATAAGAGTATTTGAATGTCAACTCATTAGACATGACTCAAATCAAAAGCCTGAGTAATTAAAGTGAGTTTTCAAAGAATTGGAAGCAATGGAAAATGAGGAGAAAACGATATTGTATGATGCCTTTCAGGACTTAGCATTTTGCTTGTGTGAAAGGTAATGATGGTGTGTGTAAGTGTAGTCATTGGTGTGACACTTTGTGTGCTGCTTACTTGCTATGTGAGCTTTGGCCATTTGCTTAAGACTCTCATTGACTCAATTTTCTCACATAAAATGCACATGGTAATATACTTTACTCATTGTAAAATGTGTATTAGGTTTATGTAGCTAAGAAATTTAGAATAGGACTTGGTTCATATGTATTCTACAGGCCTCAGCTATTTTATTACTATATGTCTTTGATTTGTGAGTTTATAAAAAGTATAAGATGTCAAGATTTTATTGTTTTATCTAGTTAATGCTATCATCATATAGAAATAACCAAATTTTATTTCACAAAAGTATTCTCACAAATCACAAAAATATGCACACACTTCATACTTTTATGCAACTCACCTCCTGGGTACAGCTTCTGTTGACTGATAGTTACTAGAGTAGTTTAGCTTTGCTGCTTGTTTTAGTAAGTGTTAAATAATTTGAATTGATTAATTAGCTTATTGATTGATGACCCAGGGGAAAGTTTTATCATGTTTCAAGATTCAAGTCTTTTTTCATGTTTTTATAACACCATGCACTCTGAGTACATGGCTTTCACTAGTTTAGATTTCTGAGCAAGAATAATTGCAAACTTTTGTATTTTATGTGTAAAATAAAATGTATTATGTAAAGGTATAAATGTTGCATATTGAAATTAATTTTAGAATTATAAGAACAATTAATTGCTTATCATGAAAGAAATAAATTTATTAACTTTACCAATATTACCTTCATAAAGCCTACAAAGCATATATTACTATGTATACTCTTTTTGTGAGCTGAGAAAAATCAGTTTCAGAAAGAAAAGGAGATATCGTGAAAGCAGGAGCTAGAAAACTGAAAATCTGAGAGTTGAACTGTATCAACTTTACTTCTTTGAGAAATAACATTGAATTGTCTAAATCTATCAAAACACAATTAGGTGAGAATTGAGGGCAACTACAGAAAATTATAAGCAAAATTGGAAGAAAATGTCATAATTTAGCATAAATTTTGGGAGATAAATATCCACTATATGCAGTTTTTTATGATGTTTCATTCCCCATTATTTCTTTAAATTTATCTTCAAATATTTCAAAAATATTTTTGAGCTGATATAATTTGAAATAATACTTTTTGTTTGTTATGTTAATTAAATTGAATACAATGTTATGAATTAGTTATTTTTGAACTATTGTTCAGGCTTTTGTTTTCAACAGACTTGATAACATTGCCAAAAATATTATATCTTACCCATTCTAAAAACCTTAAGTTGTTTTAAACCTACATTACAAAAATATATATAAATACATACATCGTATTTGACAGAACCTTTATCTAAAAGAGATATTAATATATGCAATGCAAATATATATTATATGCAGTTATGACTGTTTTATTTCAAGAATTAGATATTATGCTGACTATCCCCTGAAAAACACACAAACTTGATTTGGGATATTTATGTTCATAGTCATGAACTTCAGTAATACATATTTTTCCATAAATGAGTTTTTTCACAATTTAAAAAGTGAATTTGGCACTTAAAATTGAATTGTTTATTACAAACAATTGTTTTGCAAATAACTTTGAAAGTAGCATCTTTCTTTTTTCCCCAATGATATAAATAAAATAAATCATATTATCATGCTATTGTGAATATATTGCTACATTCAAATGTAATAATATTTGCATTTTGTTTTATTTATATTTTGCATTTGTACACAGCATTTTTGTTGGTAGAAACTGAGTGTGAAAGCTAACATGTAAGTCTGTGCTAAATTGTAAATTTTAATTAAGACTACTGGGTTTTATTTTGCTATTATTAAAATTACCTATATATATATATGTGTGTGTGTGTGTGTGTGTGTGTGTGTGTGTGTGTATTTACATACACATACATATAGCTTATATATATGCATAGTTCTATATTTTTATATATGCCTATTTCCATTACTTTTAATGACAAAAAGCACAATTACTTTTGCACAAACATATATATTCACACAGATATGTGTCTATATATAGGCATACATGTACACACACATGTTTATATTCTATTGAATCACACATATTTATTTGTTTGTTTTGTCTTTTGCTTAGATCTTTGCTAATAACACAATTTGCCTATTGATTTTTCTTCAAGAAAAAAAAAACAACTAACAATCACAAACTCATGAAAACCAACAAAAACAGCAGGAAAGATTTAGACAGTGTCTTTAAAACAAGACATTGATAAACAATATATTTACTCAGTTGAGCAATTTCATAAAATAAATCATCTTAATGAAATTAATGCCAATTCAATTAACACTGTTAAATAAAGAATTGCAAGTTGGTGTCATGAAATTGTACTGAAGAGTTGTTTCCACATTACCTTGTCCTTGTAAGAAATGAGGTATCACCATAAAGATCTGCACACTTACTATCTTCAATGGCACTATTTAGGAATTTTACATTATATTGTCATTTTACCATTTTTCTTCCCTCAACTAACATTTCAATCTCAGCAATTCTCCATCATCTAGTGAGCCATGGACATGTCCTTTCCAATAAACTGAATCCCAGTTCTGGGGTGAGAGGAGCACAATCTTTACTGAGTGTTTCATCTCAGCCGTAGGAGCAGTGGCTGGTCTTTATATCTGTTATAATTGTTTGTACTTCTTATTTGCCAGTTCTTAATTACTATAACTTTCTGATACAGTAAATATACTTATATTAAACTATTTTTCTTTAAATTACTACGCAGTTTATGCCTTCCATGTCAATGCTGAATTACACAAGTGATATTATCTGAATTAAAAGTATACATATTTATCCAGTTGCAACTTTAAGAATAGACTCACAGAGGACTGAAATAGAAGCAGATTGTCCAATCAGTAAGCTATAACAGTTAAACAATCAAAAATATATGACAGCTTGGTTCAAATTTGTATCAGTCTTGAAGTAGAAAGTGCTCAGATTCTAGATGTCATTTAAATGTACAGTAACAAAATTTACTGAAGTTTCAAATGTGAATATGTTACAAAGGAAATTGCAAGATTGATTCTAGGCCTTTGGCATGAGCAACTGGAAGAATGGTTACTTATATCACAATAAAGAAGCCTGTGAGAAGGGCACATGTTGAGAAAAATATCTGGAGTTTACTTTTTATATAGTTAAGTTTGAAATGTTTATTAGATATACAAGAGATATGTTATATAGAAATTTGGGTATATAAGTCTAAATATATATACGTGGATAAATAAATTTGATATTCGTTACCCTACTCACAGTCGTAAAGCAAAGAACTGCTAGAAGGCTGATTTCTGGAATATCATATTATCCAAAAGTAAAGAATACATAGGATTAAAACATAGATTTGGTCTTTTCACATAATCCCATATTTTTTGGAGGCTTTGTTTATTTATTTTCACTCTTTTTACTCTAATCTTGCCTTCTCACTTTATTTCATTCTGTTGATCTTCAATCTCTGATATCCTTTCTTCTGCTTGATCAATTTGGCTATTGAAATTTGTGTATGCTTCATGAAGTTCTTGTGCTATGTTTTTCAGCTCCATCAAATCGTTTATGTTCTTGTCTATGCTGGTTATTCTCATTAGCATTTTGTCTAACCTTTTTTCAAGATTCTTAATTTCCTTGCATTGAGTTAGAACATGCTCCTTTAGCTCAGAGAAGTTTGTTATTTTCCACCTTCTGAAGCCTGCTTCTGTCAATTCATCAGTCTCATTCTCTGTCCAGTTTTGTTTCCTTGCTGGTGAGGAGTTGTGATCCCTTGGAGGAGAAGAGGCGTTCCGGTTTTTGGCAACTTCAGCCTTTTTGCCATGGTTTCTTCCCATCTTCATGAATTTGTCTACCTTTGGTCTTTGAAGTTGGTGACTTTTGGATGGGGGTCTCTGAGTGGATGTCCTTTCTGTTGATGTTGAAGCTATTTCCTTCTGTCCCTTCTGTTGATGTTGAAGCCTGGCCTGTTAAGGCCTGCCCTGTGCTGGCCTGTGGTACCTGGGCGCACCTTCAGCTAAATAGCTGGAGGTGTCTGGAGTGAGGGATCAGCCTGTGTCGGCATCATTGAAAAAGACTCTCACTCCTGCCATCCCTGAAGTAGGACCCTTGAGATATAGGAATGCAGCACAAGAACATCTTGGTCTACTGAGCATCTCCCACCAAGTGAGCTGACTACAGGGCTGACTCTAGGATATGAGCGCCTGGTTATTAGAGTTCTAAGTTCTGTTCGAGTCTTTCATTCAGAAAGTGAGGTTGCTTCTTTACAGTTCTGTCCCCTTAGCCCCATCCTGCCATTAGACCTACTCAGAAACCCACTGGGCTGCAGACTGCTCACCCTCCCCCCAGGTCAACTTCATACCTATGGACAGTTATGACCACCTAGGGCCTGCTTGGACACCTGCGCCTGATGTTCACCAGAGGCCTGATGTCCTCCTCAGGCCTGCATGTCCACCTGGGGCCTGATATCTGCTTTGGGCCTATGTTTCACTTGGGGCCTTGTGTTTATCTGGGGACTGGTATCCAGCTGTGGACTGATGGCCTGTTAGGTCCTGTTGTTCACCTAAGGCCTGGTATCCACCTGGGGCCTGGTGATCACTTGGGATCTGGGTATCAACCTGGGGCCTGGGTGTCCACTAAGGCCTGAGGTGCACCTGAGGCCTAAGTTTTTACCTGAGCTTGATGTTCACCTGGGGATTGGATGTGTACCTTGAGTCTAGTGTCCACCCAGAGCCTACGTATCTACCTAAGGCATGGTGTCTACCTGCAGCCTGATGTCCACATGAGTCTAGAGTTCAACATGGGTCTGCTGTCCACCTAGGGCCTTGGTGTCCATCTGGGGTCTGGGCATCAACTTGGGGCCTGGTGGATACCTTGAGTCCAGTGTCCACCTGAGGCCTGATGTCTGCCTGGAGAACTGGTGTCATTCTGAGGTGGGAGTACTGCTGGAGCCCAGGAGGTGGAGGCCACAATGAGCCATGATTGCACCATTGCACTCCAGCCTGGGTGACAGAGTGAGATCCTGTCTCAAATAAATAAACAAACCAAAAAACAAATTATACAGCTGTGTGTGTGTGTGTATATATATATATATATATATGCACACATATGTATGTATGTACATATATATGTGTACATATGTATTTTAATGGGGTAAAATTATACACTTTGGGAAATATTTCAGTAGAGAAGGAAAAATCAGTTGAACATAAAAGAGACAGAATTGCTACAGCAATATTCTTGAGTTTTGAGGGGATATTAGCTTAATTGCTTAAGATTAGGAGTTGTTCATATCTAAAGGCACTGAGTATCTGCAGTAGTGAACGAGAAGGTAGTAGGTATGCCTAGGTGAAAGTTTTTGGTGGAGATGGTAGTCAAAACCTAGACAAGTTCTTTTAAATTTACATTTACTTTGTAGAGAGAGGATAAATCAGTATTCTAGTAGGAAACTGGGAGGGTACATAGACAAGGGAAATATCCAATGAAGTATTGTGAGTTCACTTGTTAGTGAATCATACATTTAAAGTGAAACTAAGCAGCCAGCATTTTAATGGATATGTAGTTTTAAGGTTTCATTCCAGCCACTTTCACTTACACAGAGGCAGACAAGATATAAGTAAAGCGTTGCATTTAAATAAGGCTGTATTAAGAGCCTAACATAAAGTGATTGAGAAACTATGATATAGGATAGTATGAATGGCAGTGATAAAAATTGATCATGAAATTCAAACTGAGGAAGGAGAAAAGTAAAGATGTGATTGGATAAAAATAGTAAAAAAGTAAACATGTGATTGATTGAGTGAACATGAAGATATGATTGCATAAGACAGTTGGATCTGTGGGTCAATGTCCCTAAATGGTTAAATTATTTTTGGAGTTAGGAGACTAGAAAGTGGGATAGAAATACAGAAGGTGGTATTTGGGAAATGAAATATTTGAAATTGATTATGGAGAGGTGGTAGTTTAATGGTATTATAAAAGTCTAGGACATGGTGAAAATAAGATGACTAATAGTGAGAAAAAGCATTTAGTAGTAGACTTCTAAGGTATTAGAAATATCATCCCTATGGATCATTTGCATGGTGATCCCTGGGTACATAAGGACTGCTTCCTTAGAAAATTAGATTGAAATGATGTCTGCGAAATCTCAATTTTTTAATTGCTAAAATAGTTGAGAGTTTTAGCTGCATATTGGTCTGACCAATGTATTAATGTATTCATAGCCTACAGAAAAAATGAAAGTCTTTTTTAGAATATACATCAAAGTAGTAATTATTTTTGTTCTGCTCACTGAAAATAACCAGATATTACTTATGAGAGTCAGGTTTTAAGTCTCTCTAGCACAGATATAAATATCTTGCACTATTTGGGAAGTATTATTTCATCATGTAAGATCAATTTCAATAAACTTTTCAATCTCATATATTCTGATTTAAATAATTATGGAATTCAGAGGAAACCAAGGATATGCTGTATAGAATAAAATGCTAAGATAATGCAGGTTTGCAAATATGAGGATTCACAACCTATTTTTAGTCCACTTAATATAATTTGGATTAGTTTTATTTCTTATTTCTATATGTATAATATGTAGTTTTTTCCATTATCAACCAAGAGAGTGAAAGGGTTTAATTTTTAGAAAATACAGGAAATTATGATTGTTATACAGTGGAATACTTACTATTAAAGCTTTTAATAAGTAAAAATGTATTTTCTATTGCATTTTATTTAATTTTACTGTTATATTAAAAAAAAGGCCATACTGAAAGAATGATAGCTAACGTAACCAAAATTTAATATAAAAGCAATCTGTGTATATTATTAACATAAATAATTGCATGTTGTTCAGTTCCTTTTACCTTTAATGGCAGAAAAAATTAATTCAATGCCAAAGAATTTTGTTAATCATATATTGTGTTTAAGGCAATGTTTAAACAAAATAATCCTTAAATAATATAAAAAGAGGCACCACTACTCAATGAAAATAAATGTCATTGAATCATATATACATAGTGTAAAAGAATGAGAATATTTGATCTCTGGTGAAGAATTTTGAGACTTAAAATTATAAGAAAATATGTATAAATAGACAGCATGACAAACATTTAAAATGATGCCTTACTATTTTAAAGAAGGCAAAATTATTAACAGAATTAAAATTGTACATTTTTTAAAAAAATTACAAATGTAGGATGAAAAACTGATTAATATCCTTCATATATACTTGTCAAAGAATTCAGTAAAATGGCAATTAAAATTTCCCAGTAGAAACATTGTAGTGAAGGCAAGGAGGAACAGTTAGAATCAAATGATTAACTGGAGAATTCTCTTAGATTCAAGGTAGACAAATGAGAAATGTTTTTTATATATTTATAAGAGAAATGAGAGTAGTGGTAATCCTTTTGAAAGATAGCTTTAAATTTTAATGGAGCAACACTGAAGCCAAAATTTGCAAAGGTATTAATGCTTTATTGTCAATCAAGTATCATTTAGAAGATTATGTTTGCCTCATGATAGCAAATCCTAAGGCCATATAACTGTTTGGGTTTGGATGATAGAAGGGATTACTGATAATGTTCTTAAGTTTTTATTTATAAGCTTATGATTAGAGGAGAAGACAGTAGACTGGAGATTGTCACTTAGGGTGATGATTGTGTAGCGTATTATGCACACACTATAACTGATATAATAAATATAGAGTTATAAGCCAATGTTAGGATTGCTGAATATGCATAATTTGAAATTTATTCTCAGAGTCTCAAATTTAACTGTAGTGGAATTTTACTAGCTGTTGCATTTTGCTAACTGAAGGCCCTTGACATTAATTGCTTGTTCCGTCTTCCAGTAGAAAAGTAGGATACTGGTACTATTAAGCATGACAGCTCACTTTTTGTATCTCCACTCTTGAAACACATTTATGAATCAATCCATTTTTTCTCTAACTTTTATAGATCACTTTATTTTACTTCTCTCTAAGTTATTAATTAAATATTGAATATTTTATTTTTCATTCAGCTCAATAATTTCATTCTTGGTTAATTTACAAACATACAAATGATATATAATCAAGTAGAGCTAATAGGCTTTTACTATTCTGCAATTTCTTAGAATAATATAAATTATTTGCATTTAGTATCAATGGACCTTAACCAGCTAGAATTATGATTTCCAGCTGTGTCTTAGGCAAAAAATTAAACCTGGGATATATATACATATATTTCTGATTTCTTTTTCTAGAAACTATGTTTAAATTTTAACAGAGCAGAAACTTGCCTGCAATAACTTTAGAAAAGTAATTTCACAGTATGACGCATTGGTATTTTCAGAATTGATTTATATTCAATAATTCAGTTACTAAGACTTTCAGTCACAAAACAGTATCTACTAGGTGCTGCCTTTGACCATCATAGATTTCAGGTAGACTATTTGCCTGCCAAGTTTAATGTCTCATCATATATCTCTGCCTTGTTAATTCACACGGCTGACCTTGTTCTTTCTCACAATATTATGGCCCATACTTACCCCTTATGTTTCACCTGAGACCTCAGCACATTAATTTTCATCTTTTAAAACTTCCCTACTCATCCAGAAAAACAAAGATTTTAAGCTAATGTTTAAGTTTAAATTCTTATTGCAATATATTACGATTATACGCAGTTCCTTGAATCATTCATGGTAAGGAGGATTACTGTCAAACTGACAGCAGGATTTGTAATGTCAGTAGAGGTAAACTATGAGAAATATATCATTAACTTTTCCTTCAATCCCTTTTAAATGAAAATACAGAAGGAAGTAGTAATCTTAATGCAAAAAAGTAAGCAAAATATGTTTTAAATTGTTTTGTAACAGATTTTGTTAACCACTGATTACAAAAATCCAATTGCAATATTCTCAGTGATTATAAGGAAACAAATGCTTAAGTACTCTGCTATAAATATCACAGGAAAACGAAATATCACAGGTTACATGAATGATCAGGAACATAAAACAGCTGACAGCTATTTTGTGATCGAATTGACTGTTAAGTCAATCAAAATATTTTGCATAGGAGTAGGAAAACTAGTCATTAGTGCCAGTAGTTATTTTAGGGTTGACTTATCTTGCATTTGCTTCCCTTATCCAGGAAACTCGATCAGTACAAGTTAACTCTTTTAGTTCAAGTAATATTATATCAAAGAGTTCTGCTTGATTGTTAATGCTATAAACAGTCATAACAATCTTAGATAAGATTTATCAAGGAAACAGTCACCAAGACAGAAATGGAAAACAGCCAAGTTGAATTTTATTTTGGTTTTCACAGAGAAAAGGGAGAACTCTAGTATATGGGTGGTTTTCTCTGTTGTGTATACACATGTCTGAGACCTGATTCTGATCAACGCAGAAAAAAGAAAAAAGCCCTAAATATCTGGATGGAATCTCTAACACAGCGAAACTATTTGAATCTCAATCTTGATACCTTTGGGTTCTAATGTTCAGACTTACTCTTTGAAGTACTTTGGGCTTGAGAACCATCCTTCACTCTACTATATTAACCCTGACTACTTCTCAGTTATTTCATCTTGAACTCAATTGTGGTTGCTTTTTGTTAAACCACTGAATTAACTCATACCACTTATGCCTAACTTTGTTTATGATCAACTTGGTCAGGTCCACCAGGAGTGAAGTAGTTCTGACCTAAAAATTATGGATAATAATAGCTTAATATAATTAATATGTAGGCATGTTTTAGATTTTTATTTGTAGAAATTAAATATATAAATAATGTAATGTGCAAATATGTGATTCACAGTTAATGTCTGCTTAAAAATATGATAGGAACACACATAGATAAATGATGTAAACCTGAAAATTGTATATGAATGAGATGTTTCTAAAAATGGAAAGCTCTCTATGAAATCACATTAGACAAAAATCTTGGTTATACAGTTGTTTAGATACTTTCATTTGAATTCAGTATCTCCAGCAATGCCTGGTACATAGTAGGTCCTCAATATAGATTTCTTGAATTAATAAATAAATGTTTTAAGAAAAATTAATAAAATTTATCATTAATTTATCTCTGCATAACAAGACAAAGATTAAATGATAGAATAACAATAATTTCTTTCGTGGTGGGGAGATTTTAGGTGAATTTAAGGTGTATTGTCTTCAAAATTCTTTGTTACTATTCTAATCTTCTATAAAGCCATTGATTATTTATCTCTCTCCCACACACAATCAAATGGTATCAAATAAGAGGTGTGGCCATATCTCAAATAGAGGGAACTGCCACAAAAATACAGATATAAATAAAAAGCATTTTAGGAGCAAACTTAAAAGTAGAGTACTTGAAGTAGTATAATGTCCAAAGTTCCTAATGTAACACACTTTAAATTAGATATAGATAGTCTGCATGCACAGTGACCAACATTTCAGTTGAGAGGGAACCCACATTTTTAATACTCTGAATATAACATTGCATAAGAACCAACTCCCTTTTCAGTGGCTTCAAATTTTATGATTTTATTTATCTCATGAAGCTGCAGGTAGAAAATTTACCTTCTTGTGGCTGGGTAACTTTTCTAGTCATTGTTTCATTCCCTTACATAAGTGTCATTTTGTTGGTTGTCATCTAGGAGATGATTAAGCAATGCATTTCTCTTCTTTCATCAGCCTAGTTTGAATATTATTTTCTGTTAGAGATAGAGAAATTATAAGATCCAATGGACAGGTGAAAAAGTTTCTTATGGTATAACATTTACAATTATCTCTTTGGACAAAGAGTTACATGGCTGAGTACAAAGTCAGAAAAACAGGACTCTGGAAAGTTATCTATAATGATAAAGAACATCTACACAGGGAAGGGTAAAAAATGAGGCCATTAATATTATCGTCACACAACAGCTATGTGATAATATAAGCTTCCTCATCTGGTAACTGGCCTTGTCAAATGGGCCAGGTTTTAGAATCCAGTGATTGTCATCAGCCTCTGTTTCTCTTCTGCTAACTCAGATTTGCAGTTAGATCTGCTAAGTTACTAAAAATGTAGTAAATTAGAGTCCAGTCCTTATTCTGTCAGCGTTTGGTCCATGGGCATTCATTTAATCTATCCAGTGGCTCGGACTGAGATCAGTTTTCCACAGTGATGTCTGTGGATGAAACATGCAAAAATTGACCCATCTAGTTGGGTCATATGGAAAGTAAAGTCTGCAACATCATGCCACGACATCTGTCAACATAGATGGGGAGAATTTTGTCAATACATATAATAGAATAATAAAAAAACTGTTTTAAACTCTTTGGGCACTATACTAATCTATTAGGGTTGTATGCATTCATTTGCAATAAATTAAGGTCTGCCACTCTAAAGTGGGATAAACCATAATGCTGTTCGTTTTTCCGAAACAATTCTTCCACAGGATTACCACGATTTGTTTTTATTATGTTTTCATCAGAAGCAGAGAAGTGTAGCCATGTAACCACCCAAGGCAAGGTCAGCATCCAATTTCATGTAGGTCTTACATCCTTGATCTGAGTAATATGAACTGTCAATCCATTCATTGAGGTCATATAAATTATCCACACATCTACTGAAGTCAAACCAAGCATAAAATGAACTACCCATCCATCAGCTGAGTCTTAAAAAGAGAAGTTTCCTCTTCGTGGAAAGAAAAGACACATACAATGTTCTTCCTCAAATTTCCTCCATTGCTCTACTAACATCTGTGCCTAGAAACTAAGCCAAGATAGAGGGATGTATGGCTGTGAATAGCCTGTAAATAGCTGACTAAAAAGACAATGCGTTGGTTTACTGAATTTTTGTGACTGGCTATGTGCCTTAATTTTGTTGTTGTGATTGTTGTTGAATATACCTAGTGCTTTCATACCTCATACAAACATTTTTATGATTTTTCAGATTTTATCAACAATATTGTGCATGATGCCTTTTATTTGGCGTATTTCCTAAGGTATTTACATTTGTCTACCATGATGGTGCTCCTCAGATACCTGAAGAAATTCTAAATGTACTTTTGCTTAAAGATTTTGTTTTTTTCTTTTAAAATAAGTTGCATCAAGACTATCAAGTGAAGCAGGTTAAAATTGTCATTGTGTTTGCTTTCCCGTGGGTGGGTGGCCACAAGCACCTCAAATAAATCTGTTCCAGATACTAAGATGGTGTCAGCAAAGGTGTATATCAGCCAACAAAGGTCTACAGCAAACAAGTAATTAAAAAGATAGGTGAGTTACTGCAATAGGAAATTTCCAGCTTGCCATGCTGCTAGTATGCAGAGAATAACAGACCAGGCCTTTCCACAATTCTATCCCCGAAGGAAAAACAAACAAACACAAAAAGAAGCAAACAAACTCCACATGAATTTGAATGCTTTATAGCCCAAAACTAAAGGATCAAAAACAAATTAAAGGGACAAGGGAAACTTGTCAAGATTGGGCAATCTGTAGCTGCTCAAACAGCAGCAAAGCAAACGGGCAGATTAAGCACATACACACACACAAATTTGATTTGGATGCTCTTTTTAAAACATACTGCAGCAAGCCACATGCTGATATCAAAATCAGACTGGACTTTAGAGACTTACAAGGATTGCATGAAGAGAGAAGATCTATATCTGGGGTTCAGTCAACCTACTTCTCTCTCAGAGGAGGCTCTAATTATTCCAGAATATGTTTGGTATAGAGTTTTCATAGCTTGTGTGTGTGTGTGTGTGTGTGTGTGTGTGTGTGTGTGAATGAATTCTGCTTGCATTTTTATTTTGTGTTTTATGTTTACACTTCTAGTAACATAATTTCCTATAGATGGCCAGTCAATGTAAAGAGAATATTCTGGGTGTATTTAAAAATAGTCACTGTATTAGTTTACCAAAGTTGCTATAACAAAGTATCACTGAACAGGGGACTTAAAAAAACAGAAATGTATTTTCTCACAGGTTTGGAGACTAGATATCAAAGTATCTACAGAACTGCTCTTTTGAGTGTCTCTCTCCGTGGCTTCTAGATGACCATCTTCCAATTGCTTCACATGGGTTTCCTGTTATGCCTATCTGTGTTTTATCCTTTTATTACAAAGACAGCAGTGATATTGAGGTGAAGCACATCCTTAGGACCTCGTTGTAAAGGTTCTGTTTCCCAATGTGAAACAATTCTTAGTCATATTAAGATGAAAACTCAAAGTAAAAGCCTAATTATCCTCATTTAATTGGATTGCCAGAACAACAAGTAAGGGAGAAATAGGCAGACAATGTATTTGATGTCACCATGGGAAATAATTTTTAGATATTAATGGAGACACCAAGTAATAAATTCAGGAAGTTTAAAGAGAACTGTACAACAGAACTAAAAGACATCCACAACCAGATTTATCATATTCACCTGCAACAAATCAAAGATAAAGAAAACATCTTGAATAGAGCCAACAGGGGAGGAGAACACCTACATATAGAGTATCAAGGCTGAGAATTCCACTGGATTTATTGTCAGAAACCATGAAAGCATGAAGAGAGTGGAGTGAAATATTTAAAGTTTTGAAAGAAAGGAAACGTCAACTTAAAATTCTGCATCCAGCAAAATTATTTATAAAAATGGAGAAGAAATAAAGACTGTCAGAAAACAAAATCTGAGTGACCTTTACTCTAGTAGACATACCTATATTACAAACATACATAAAAGATTTTCAAAGTAATACTACACAGAATATATTGAGTAATTATAGCACATGGATAAGTGAAATGAATGGCAATAATGTTATAACAAGCGAGAAGAAGAGTTGAGAATATACTGTTACAAGTTACCTGCACTACTGCTGAAGTGGTACAGTGTTATTTGAAAGTGGACTTAGTTTACTTGTAACTCTTTATTACTGAAGCAATTTAGTAATTCTGGGGCAATTACTAAATTTTTTAAATGATAAAAGAGAAGAGAAAATGGAATCGTGAATAAAATGATCAATTAAAATAAGAGAAGGAAGAGAAAGAGGGAAAGACTAAAAAGAAAATAAGGAATAGCTGCAATTAATAAAAAATTAAACATGAAAGATTATTTAATGTATCTTAATCAAGGGAAAATTAGCCTGAAGCACAGTTATTTGGCTTCTTCTATCCAAAATTGCCAATGCAAGAAATACAGGTCATCCAATGTCAGTTAAAATGTTTTAGGGGGTAGTCAAAGTTTAAATCTATAACCCGCTGATCCTGAATCTAGCAGCTAGGATGATAACATTTAAGTGAATCTGAAATCAGCATGTTTAGTTCCCTTTATATTGGCAATCAGAGGTTTTTGTGTGGAGGAGTGTATAAATTGCATAACCATGTGGTTTGAGATAAGTTAGAGTGAAAATAATAAAAGTGAAATTGAACATCTCTCAATCTTAATTATTCAACACTTTTTAAAATTAAAACAAGGTTGCTGACCAAAAATAAAATAATCTTTTTTTTTACTAGTATGTTACTATGATCTTGAAATTGTAATTATTTTGAAAGCTAATTTGAATTTACTTTAATTAGATTCAGAGAATATTATCTCAGCAATATTCCATTTTGAAAAGGTTACATTTAATTAGAAATGCAAAAATAGCTGTTTGAAATAATATACTGAATACTTAAATATGTTAAATACTAACATCGTGTGCTTCAATCATGATTTTACTCAAAAATATGACCTTGTAGATTCAAAGCCATGTGAAGTAAGAGAGGCATAACAATACACCTACAAAATGATTACTAGAAGTTCTTCTCAAATAATGTCTTCAGGAAATATAAGTGAGAAAAAATTTATGGTCAAGACAGAAAACACGCACAAAAATTAAAAAGTTATAAACAAGCCTTTATTAAAATTGTAACATTTTATTTTCAAAAACATATTTAAGCAAATTAAAACATAAGCTACCTGATGGAGAAACACACACACACACACACACACACACACACACATTTGCATACACAAACACATATATATTTGATAGGAAACACACATGCACACACATACACACATCATATGTCTTACTGTGACATTTTTTCCAGAGTACATGATGGTATAAACAACTCAAAAAAATCAAAACAAAAAAAATTGAACTAAAAATGGACAAAATATTTTGAACATGTATATATACAAAAGAATATATAACCAATAAACACATAGAAAGATTCTTAACATTATTAGTTATCAGAGACATTCAAATTAAAGTAGAAATGGGATAACTTGCTTACCAGCTAGAATAGCTAAAACAAAATATAAAATTTAAAGTTTTGTCAAGAATGTGGAACTCTAACTCATTCTCACATTTGTAATGGAAACATAAAATGATTCGATAACTTTGGAAAACATTTTGGCATTGTCTCATGAAGGTAAACATAGTCTTACCTAACCATGTAGTCATTCTACTCCTATTTACCCAAGAGAAATGAAAACATTTTTACAAAAAGACATACCTAATAATTTGCACACAATTTATATTAGTTTCCCATTACCGTGAAAAAAAGAATCTGAAAACGAGCAGCTTAAAACAACACCCATGTATTATATCACAGTTCAATAAGTCAGAAGTCCAAATAGACTTGAGTAGATTTTCCCCTTAGTACCTCACAAGACTTAAATCAAGGTCTATTACATATTACATTACTTTGTGAAATATAGGGAAAAATCTACTTCCAGTTTCATTCAGGTTGTCGGTAATCTTCATTTCTGTGCAGTTATAAGAGAGAGACACACCCTCCTTGAGTTTTCTTGGTGACTATTACTGAAGAGTCTTTCATTTAGAGATCTCTCTTTGCTTATAAAACCATCCATCTTAAAGTCTTAAGAGTGTGACAAATCCTTTCAGTCCATTGAAACTCTGACTTTCTCTTGTGCTATCAGATAGAGAAAATTCAATAATATAAAGGGGCCTTGAGGAACTGCCACAATGTCTTCTGCAATGGTGGAACTAATTTTTACTCCCACCAACAGTGTAAAAGCTTTCCTATTTCTTCACATCCTTGCCAGCATCTGTTGTTTCCAGACTTTTTAAAGATTGCCATTTTAAGTGGAGTGGATGGTACTCATTGTGGTTTTGATTTGCATTTCTCTAATGACCAGTAATGAGGATCTAGAGCCAGAAATACCGTTTGACCCAGAATCCCATTACTGGGTATATACCAAAGGATTATAAATCACTCTATTATAAAGACATATGCACATGTATGTTTGTTGTAGCACTATTTAAAATAGCAAAGACTTGGAACCAACCCAAATGCCCATCAATGATAGACTGGATAAAGAAAATATGGCACACATACACCACATACACCACAGAATACTATATGGCCATAAAAAAGAATGAGTTTATGTCCTTTGCAGAAGCTGGAAACCATCATCTTCAGCAAACTAATACAGGAACAGAAATCCAAGCACTTCATGTTCTTTCTCATAAGTGGGAGTTGAACAGTGAGAACACATGGACACAAGAAAGGGAACATCACATACCAGGGCCTGTTGGGGTTTGGGGGAAAGGTGAGTGAGAGCATATATACCTATGCACAAACCTGCACATTAAGCACATGTATCCCAGAACATAAAGTTAAAAAAAAGGCGGGGGGGGGGGGGCATGTAAACGGCCATGTGACTACATAAGGCAAAGCCAGGTAATCTTCCTTTTAGTTAATCCCAGGTCAACTCATTAGTAACTTTAATTATATCTGTAAAATTTATTTTACCATGTAGTCTTACAAAACCTTGAGGTAATATCTCATCATATTCACAGTCCCTGAAATATGGGTGGGGATACTGTACAGGGAAACATTTTAGAATCCTATTTACTACACCACTTTATTCACAATAGCCCAAAACTGGCAATAAATTGTCTGAAGCCAGTGTTTTAGAATTTTGTTTTGGTACTACACCAACTACAAGCACCAAATTCAGTGCCAGTACTGATTGTTTTATAACAAACAAACCAAACATGTGGTGGCTTAAAGCAACAGCAAATATTACCTAGAATATGGACAGTAAACTATGTAGACAGACACTGTGTCTGCTTTAATGTCTTAGCTGACGTGACACAATGGTTGAGTGCTGGACAAGCATCTCTCCACATGACTTGTCTGTGTAGCTAACTTAACCTCCATAGCATGGTACTCCAAGAGGATTAAGACTACTTATGTTGTGACTCACAGATTTCAGAGTTAATGTACCTGTATATCACAAGTAGAAGATACTTGGCGATTGAAATAACCTCACTTCTACCGTGTTCTATTGATTATGAACTCACAGAAGCCCCTAATCAAGAGAGACAGATATACATTCTATCAATGGGAAGACTGTTAAATAATTACCAGAATTTGGGGGGAGGAATTAAAATATTTGATAACACTTTTAAGCACTAAAAATTACAGGAAAAGTGATAGAATAGTGGAAATGAAGGAATGATAGCTACAGAATGCCAAAGATGGCATTAACTCTGAAATTCTCAATTTTTTTTTTAATAATATATATAATTTTATTGCATTTTACGTTTGGGGGTACATGTGAAGAACATGCAAGATTGTTACATAGGTACACACATGGCAGTGTGATTTGCTGCCTTCCTCCCCATCAATAGCATGGGGAGAAATATCAAATATTTTTTAATTGAAAAAAATAAAACGTACATTTTGATATATATAGAAACTCTAGTAATTAAGATTCTTGATTTGTTTGATAATTTTGTTGCAAGTTCCTGATCAATTCACATAAATTTCAGTCACAATTTTTTTTCTGAATGAATTGAAGAATTATTCAACGTCATACTCATGTGCCTTTTGCAACTATAGCTGACTTACAGTTTGATGGAGTATGATTATGAATTGGGACTATAAATATAACATATTAAACCTATTATTATGTTACCTTACATGCTGCCTTAGTCCATTTAGGTTGCCATAGCAAATGTCTTAGACTGGGTGATTAATAAACACCTGGATTTTTTTTACTTACAGTTTGAGAGGTAGGGAAGTCCAAGATCAAGGATCCAGCAGATTTGGTTTCTAGTGAAGTCTTGCTTTTTCTCCTTCCAAGATAGCACCTTGTTGCCGCATCCTCACATAGTGAAGGGGCAGAAAGGGGTAAAAATGTTCCCTCAAGCCTCTTTCATAGAAGCACCAATCCCCTTCATGAGGGTAGAACTCTCATGATTGAATCTCCCCCTAAAGGGCCGTGCTTTTAATCATATTAAATTGGGTACTGTATTAGTCTGTTCTTACATAGCTATAAAGCAACATCCAAGACTGGATAATTTATAAAGAGAAGAGGTTTAATTGATTCACAGTTCCATAGGCTGTATAGAAGACATGATTGGAGAAGTCTCAGGCAACATCCAATCATGGCAGAAAGTGAAGGGGAAGCAGGCATGTCTTGCATGGCTGGAGCAGGAGGAATAAAAAGAAAGGGGAGGTGCTACACACTTTTAAACAACCAGATCTCATGAGAACCAACTCACTATCAAGAGAACAGCAAAAGGGAAACCTGGCCACATGACCTAATTACCTCCAACCAGGCCCTCTCCCAACGTTGGAGATTCCAGTTTGACATGAGATTTGGGTGGGGAAACAAATGAAAAACATATCATGTATTATGTTCCAACATGAACATTTTAGAGATAAATCAACATTAAGTTCATAGCACATAGCAAGAACAATTTGTGGATGTAGTTATTGGTGTTTAATTATGTTCATGCATGTATACAATTTGACATAAAATTAAAATGTTTCCAGCATGCAGCTGTATGAACCATTTTCAAATATTAAGTAGTTATAAGTAAAATCTTACCCCATTTTTTATTTTTTACTGAGACATCTTTCAGGACCCATGATTTCCCCGTTTCTCCGTGAGAAAACCACAAAGCAGTTGGCACAATGAGCAGGGTGTCTTAGGCAATGACCACCACCTGTGGTGTTTCTTCACTTGCTTTAGCTTATTATGTGGCACTGCTACCTGCCACTGTTCATGCCTTTTGGGCTGATTCCTGTAGCGATTATGTGTTTTTAGCTCTGCTATTGCCCTTTCAGAAGCATGAACATTGAGTTATGCTGCTGTTTGCTTCATTTGCTCAGCTTGACCAAGCTTCTGTTATAGATTTAATTAAGTGAGAAGTTTTGATAATTGGCGTTTAGGCACAGTAATATGGTATTAGGTGCCTCCTTAGAGTGGCTCTGATTCATGTGTATTTGTATGGATCTATCAGGTGTATTAGACTGAATTGTGCTCCTCAATTTTAGCATAAGACATAGCTACCAATTTTAGCTTAAATCATGGTTAGGACTCTTACCCTGTGACCACTAGTAGTATGTTTCAACAAAATGTATACCCCATTCTATTAATTGCTCAGGGAAAATAATATATTCTATGCAATATGAACCCTTTGGATGGTCAGTTAGATTTGAAAGAGCAGTTGCTATCTGTCTTACTGAGTTGTATACTCCTAAAATCAGAAGGCCTCTCTATTAGAGTTATAAAGTAAAATACCCATAGCACACCCATGATATAGACTCTTATGAAAAGCGACCTCCAAATGTTTTACACTACCACTCTTAAAGGTCCAGAGGACATCATCACTCTATTTGATAACTAGAAAACATACCAACAAATGTGCTGAGTTTCATTGAGTGTCATGGCTCATAAACATGCCAGAGAGTTAATTTATACTCAACTCATAAACCCAATAAAGCAACATTTGCCATCGGAAAGACCTGTAACTATAATGATACTAATTTGGAAATTTCTGAAGGAAGATTCTTATAAATGTATGATGCATTTTATACACTTATTCAGGACATATAAATACTCAAAAAGAAGCTCTATGTCTGTCTGTTTGTGTCTGTGTCTCTCTGTCTCTGTCTCTCTCTCTCTCTCACACACACACACACACACACACACACACACACCTCTCATGAACCATTGACCCAAAGTAGATTATCCTGCCACTGCAATAAACATTTGTGGGCTTTATTTGGTCAAATTATTTCATGACACTTTTAAGAAATATATGAGAAATAAGCATTTACCCCACTTAGAACTTACAACATTTAAACAAGCTAAACATTATATAAGTTATTTGCTTTCTGGAGACAACCTAGTCCCCATTTAGAAATTACATTTAAGTGTCTTTATGCTAATATTCCTAACAGCCATTTTAAAATGAGACTGCTACTAAAAAGAAAACTCTAGATTTTGTCCAAATTGCAATACAACAGACACTCCTGTTAGTCTTCCTCTAATATTCCTAACTCAACCATTTTAGAATGAGACTGCTACTAAAATGAAAACTCTAGAATCTGTCCAAATTGCAATACCACAGACACTCCTGTTAGTTACTTCCTCTGAAGGAACTCTGTTCCTTCCAGAGTTTTTTCTTATAGAAGCTTTAGTGATCTCCTGTCATGTCTGCTGGAACTTCTGGTCCAACAATGAATTGCTTGTATAAAAACTGGCCTTCTTGGTCCTGCACTGCATACCATTAGAGCATTATCTGATAGCTACATGCTGGGTTCTTCTGGAAATGGATGTTATCCCATGCCTTGAGACTATGACTTTCCCTGCCTGGATGCCCATTATGACTGAGTCATGGAGGCAGCAACTGAGGCAAATAAAAAAGAAAGCTTTCCAAATTTAAACCTATTATATGCCAAAGCATGAAATATTTTCATGTTCTGTGGGGGAGAAAATGGTGGTTTAAATGATAGACTAGAATCTAGGACCTCTGGCATATTCAACTCACCTACAGTTAGAAATTGCTTCTCTTGTCAGATGCAACGAACCAACAGAAGGACACGCCTCTCTCAGGCTCCTCATTCAACTGAAGAACAGAACTTAGGATAAACTAAGTGGAGGGGAAATAGAGTCCTGCATACTGTATGGATGGCAATGATATCATCATACATGATAAAAGCCATGGGAGAGTTGCTGCCACCCATTTCCTAACCAGGATATCTGTCATCAAGGGTAATACACAAGGGTCAGGAACATTGGCTAACTTCGGGCAATTGCCTTAGTGTTAGAGGATTCCCTGGCCAACAATAGGCTCCATCTACACATTTGATAGACTCTTTGGCCATTGCTAATAGCCTGAGTCTTGATCCAGCCAATGGCAACAATTCTTTATTTAAGTTGCTCCTTTAGGGTAAAGAACTCCAGTAATTTCTTGCCCTATAGATATCCAAAAATATAAAGTAAAGCCACACACATCACACATTCTAAAGCCACAACATAAGTCATTGACAAAACACTCTTTGTGCCCTTCAAAGTTCACAATATCATTGATAGTGACCAAGACACACATTTTCCTTCACAAAATGTCAGATGGTAGGCTCCATTACATGGCATTCAACAGAACATTAACCTTTCTTACTGGTTTCAAGCTGTGTGCTTCAATGCCGTACTTAAGTTCAAATTTAAACATAAAGAGTAGAAAATAATGTAACTTAACTTTGGATGTTTGACTCCTGATAAATTTTATATCATGTTATTTCCCTTTGGTTTCATGTCTGGACAAGTTGTTAAGAAAGGCCAGATACTCACTCCCTTGAAACCAACATGGATGTTCAAGCAAGATAAACCCAACCAGTGTGTGGGAACGCAGACTCAGGCCCCACCATCTATTACACAAACACACACGCACACACCCACACACACACGCACACACACACACACACACACACACACAAGCCACTTGCTCTTTCCTTTGGTGAAGTCATTTTTTTCACTGATATAGAAGTCTTCTCTACTCTTTCAAAAAGCCTCAGTATATGAGTAATACATCTTTTTGTAACATCTTGGCATGTGTCCATCTCAACATCAAATAAAATTTGGGTAAAGGTCAGTCCCATCCTCTGTGGGACCACCAAAAAAAAAACCCTGGTCCTTTAGAGAAGGGATAGATAAATGGCACAGAGCTAGTCACTTTATAGCTGTCAAAAATTACTTCACATTGTATGTTGAAATCCATGCACTGTTGTAAGACCATGGAATTCTTTATGGGGCATAATTATCTTTTATGTTCCAAAAAGTCATGTGGTATGAGTAAAAAAATTAATAATTGATTAAATGAAATTTGTTCAATTTGTATCATGTTATGTAGTATACAAGGTAAAATAATTACAATGGTTAAATTATATATATGTATAATAGATATATAACATATATTATATATATATAACTTATATATTACATATATGTTATTTTATATATATATATATATATATATATATATATATATATATAGTAAAGCTCCCTAGATTTAAGCCTATTGTGTGTCGAGATGTGAAATATTTTCTATGTGTAATTCAAAATTAAGGTAATCATATTCTGAAAACTAACAGGATTGGAGAATTTAAAACTCATAATTGTGTGTGTAGATTAAAATTTTTTATAGTAACCAGTTTCCTTTCAATAAGTTGATCCAAAAAAAAATCAAGTGGAAATTAAACAGCATTTAAGAAACTATACAACCAGAAATAATATCAATGGTAAAGGTGAGGAATGGAATAATATATTTTGAAGGGCAAATCTCTCATTGTAACTGGTAAATGCATTAAATATGAAACTTTTCATTAAAAATATTAGAAAAATGGCTAGAAATAAATTGTTAAATACTGAGGAAAACTCAAATGCAGCATGAATACACTACATAGAGAATTTATGAATAAGCAAACAAGGGAAATTTCATTTATTCAGTACTTAGGGTGCTATGTGAGTGTGGCCATAAATGATCCCATTTAATTAGCAAATCATTATGTGTTAAATTCTATTTTTAACAACATAAATACAAGTAAAAATAAGTTTGTTTTTCAGTGGCTATGTGTCAGTTGCCATGCCAAGAAATTTAAACACCAATATCAAACATTGTACAAATGTTTCAACAAAGGATTCAATTTCTCCAATTTCTTTTTTGTTGTTTTTTTTTCTCAATGTGTATAAAAGTTATGTTTTTACTATACCATAGTCTATGAATTGTACAATAGCATTACGTCTAAAGGAACAATGTACATACCTTAACTGAGAATACTTTATTGCTAAAAAACACTGGTTATCATCTAAGCCTTCAGCAAGTCATAGTTTTTTTTACTGGTGGAGGGTCTTACTTCAGTGTTGATGGCTGCTGACTTAATCGGGTTGGTGGTTGCTGAAAGCCTAGGTCATTGTGACCATTTCTTAAAATAAGATGAAAATGAAGTTTGCCATATCAATTGACTCTTCCTTTCATGAAAGATTTATCTATAGCATGCAATGATGTTTGATGGCACTTTATTCATCATAGAAGTTCTTTCAAAATTGGAATCAGTCCTCTCAAACCCTGCCAGTGCTTTCTCATATAAGTTTAAGTAATATGATGAATCTTTTCTTGTCATTTCAACAACATTCACAGTGTCTTCACCGAGAGTAGATTCCATCTCAAGAAACCATTTGCTTGACCCTAAGAAGCTTCTCATCCATTGAAGTTTTATCATGAGATTGCAGCAATTCAGTCACATTGTCAGGCATGACTTCTACTTTTAGTTCTCTTGCTGTTTTCACCACATCTGCAGTTACTTCATCCTCTCGTGAATCATGATTTTTTTTTTCTTGTGTGTGTGGTTATTTCTTTTTTTAATAGTTCTTTTTATACTTTAAGTTCTGGGGTACATGTGCAGATCTTGCAGGATTGTTACATAGGTATACACATGCCATGGTTGTTTGCTGCCTCCATGCCCCCTTCACCTACATGAGGTATTTCTCCTAGTGTTATTGCTCCCCAACCTCCCCACCCCGTTATCACTCTCTTAGACCCCACCTCTCAACAGACCCCAATGTGTGATGTTCCCCTCCCTGTGTCCATGTGTTCTCATTGTTCAACACCCACTTATGAATGAATTTCTGTAATTTCTTGATGAGAAACTCAAGTTCTATGGCTTTGTTTTGGAGGCGATGTAAAACTAGGGTCAAACTCTTAGTAGACAAGATACCACTTAATCATCACAATAAATTTCAAAAAGGAAATTGCTAAATATGCATCTTGAGATTATACAAAATAAGCATGAAACATAAATCATTTTGTTTACTACTATCAAAGTAGCGAGGTAAGAGAAAGATTGATGAATATAGAAATACATAGAAACATTTTCTGTTTATTTTTCAAGCTTCAAATACATGATTTTATAAATTAAAAAGCAAATAAAATACTAAGCATAATAATTTATATTAAAAACATCAACATGTTATGCATGGAACCCTATTTATCAAATCCTTATAATAATCATTTTACAAAGCCCATATTTATATGTGTACTTGCTCTTTATTCTGTGCTTAAATTTATTTAATGTTCAATATTATTATAAAACTCATGATGTTATCAATACCAAATAAAAAGCCACCATTCAAATGCTTATCAAAGTTAGCACATAATAAGCAACCAAATACATAGTAACTTTGTACTGTTTTTATTTAGCAATAAACTATTAATTCTGTGAGGACAAAGGCCTGCACCTGTTAATCATCCAGACTTTACATATGTGTCTTAGGGAAATTAAGATGTAGTGTAGAAAACTGTTGAAATTGAGAGCTAGAATTCAAATTATGGATAGTAGTACAAATATTCTGAATCTTGCCTTTTAATACTTTATGTGTCTCACCTGTCTGTAAAAGGGATATAACTCTTATTACCTTACATTAATTATGCATTGAAATATTTACTATCTGGAACTTGAAAAAAAAAAGTTTGCTGATCCCTATTGAAGATGATGATGCTTTGATCCTTTATTATATCCACATACCTGGAGATTCAGAATGAGCATGTCTGGGCCCCTGGCAAAGCAATTTATAAAACAGATACCAAGCTGATAGTGACATTTTTCTTCCCTGACAAACCCCCAATCCTGGCTTCACCAATGCATGCTTCTAATGAAGACCTCTCATTTAAATTAATAGAGCTGAGAAGATATATATTGGTAAGCTATATAAAATGAAGAACCTCTAGTGGAACATCATTCTGAATGGGATATTTTGACATATTAATATATCCCTAAGGGATCTGTGTCTACTCTACAATTTGTAATTAAAAAAATATACAAATATATCTAATAAATCTAACAAAAATGTCAGTATGTAAGAAAAAACTTTCAGAAATGTTAGTAATATCTTTATTTATCAAGAGAAATTCCATTTTCAAAAATTTCTTGGAACAATATTGTCTGAAAATACAAAATGATCATTTGAAGTGGATAAACTCTCTCTCTAAAATGGATAAAACCCCTTTCCAAGATCATAGGAGCACAACATTACTTTGAGATTTTCAGTATCCACATTAAAAAAAAAAAAAAAAAGAAAGAAAAGAAAAATCCTGCAAGCCATCCTTTATTATACAAACTCTATGCACAGTTTCAGATCATATTATTTTACTATTAATCATCTAGCCTTTACACATGTGTCTTAGGGAAATTAAGATATAGTGTAGAAAATTGTTGAAATTGAGAGCCAGAATTCAAATTATGGATAATAGTCCAAATATTCTGAATCTTCCCTTTTAATACTTTATGTGCCTTACCTGTCTGTAAAAGGGATATAACTCTTACTACCTTGCATTAATTATGCATTGAAAGTATAACATATTTTTATTGCCCCAATTCCATAGTAATGGAAATTATTGTGAAATACTCATATTTAAAACTTAAAGTATTATACCTACAATGAGTCATGTGCGTATGTGTTCTTTGGGTATTGTTGTTGGTGTTTGTTTGCTTACATTCTTTGCTTCATCATAGTTATCTGTTATATAATCAATCATCAATATTTTAAAATTAAATTGAAATAGGATCATTGAAAATAAGGAAATTGGGTGATAAGTTATATTCTAGAAATGCTGATTTTTCCCCAAAAGTAGGAAGTAAGTAAAATGAATCTCATTTTGTTGACACTTCTCAAAATGATAAAGTTAACAGGGTGTGGAGGATGTCAAGTCTGAGAAGTTTGCATCTTCTCAAAAAGTACCTCCAAAGTTTCTAATGCCATAGAACTGAAAGGGAGAAATGCTATCATCAAAGACCTGCTATGATGTGTTTACTTTTCTCTAGAAATTACGTGGCAAGAAGGATGAATCCAATTATTAAGATTTTGTTAGTGGTATTTTAAAAATCTGCTCTCAAACTATAGTCTCAGTTTCTTTTTCCAGTTTATTAAGGCATAATTGACAAATAAAAATTGTATATATTTAAGGAATAAAACATAATGTTTTGATACACATATACATTATGAAATAATCAAAAGCAAGATAATTTACCTATCACTTCACAAGCTTATCAGTTTTTGTGGGGAAAATTCTCTGTTCTTCTCTAGCAGTTTTCAAGTATAAAATATATTATTATTTAATGTAGTCACTACACTGTATAATATTTAAGAAGTTAATCATCTTGAGTAACTGAAACATTTTATCCTTTGACCAAGATCTCCCTCTACCCTTTTTTCAGCCACTAGTAGCCACCATTCAACTCTGCTTCTGAGAGTTACATATTTTTTTAGATTCCACCTATGGGATCATGCAGTACCTTCTTTCTGTGTTAGTCCGTTATCGCACTGCTATAAATAAATTCCTGAAACTGGGAAAATTGTAAATTAAAAAGGTTTAATTGGCTCACAATTCTACAGCTTCTATAGGAAACATGGCTGTGGAGGCTTCAGGAAACTTACAATTACAGCAGAAGTTGAAGGGAAAGCAGGCATGTCTTAAATGGCCAGGACAGGAGGTAGAGAGGAAAGGAAAGGTGCCATACATTTTTAAATAACCAGATGTTGTGAGAATTCACTCACTATAATGAGTACAGCAAGAGAGAAATCTGCCCCCATGATCCAATCACCTTCCACTCAGCCCCTCCTCTAACACTGTGGATTGTGACTGGACATGAGAGTTGAGTGAGGACACAAATCTAAACCATATTACTTAAAAAGCCCTACCTCTAATCAACATACAAATTTGGGAGTTCCGATTCAAACACATGAAATTCTATTGACACATACACCTTCACCCATAGTAGTTCTTTTTTTAATCTGTAGAATGTTGATTCTAAATCTCATAGGTTTTTTTAGAACTGTGTTCCAAAGATTGTGATTTGTTGTGCCTCTGTTTTCATTAGTTTAATTTTTTTTTAAATTTCTGCTTCAGGTTTGTTCTTAACCAAAAGTCATTCCGGAGAAGGTTGTTTAACTTCCATGTAATTGCATGTTTTTGGTAGATCTTCTTGGTATTGATTTCTGTTTTTACTGCACTGTGGTCCAAGAGTGTGGTTAGTATGATTTTGATTGTTTTGAATTGTTAAGACTTGCTTTATGGAGGAGCATGTGGTTGATATTGGAGCATGTGTCATATGCAAATGAGAAGAATGTATATTCTCCTATTGTTGGATGGAGGGAGTGTTCTGTAGTGGAGTGAGTGTTCTGTGAGAATTTGATACTGTCATTGTGGTGTTAGCTAATTGTTATGTAGATTTTATTGTATAGTTTGTTTATAGGGTCAAGTGTGTTTTTGTTGTGGCAGTAATTGTTCTATCATTTCCATGTTTAGTACTTTCTTTTGGACTTCTGCTAAGGCATGTATAGTGTTAACACATTCTCTTAGCATTTGCTTGTATTAAAACAATTTCGTTTCTTCTTCACTTACAAAGCTAGGTTGGTAGGATATGAAATTATTGGTTGGAATCTTTTTTCTTTAAGGATATTTAAAGTAGTCCCCTAATCGCTTCTCACTTTTGTTTTCTGCTGAAATTTCCCGTTAACCTAATGGGTTTTTTGGAAGTGAACTGCCTCTTCTGTCTAGCTGCCATTAAGTTCTTTTTCTTTTATATTTAACTTTGATAATCTGATGACTATGCATCTTGGGGATGCATATTCTTGTGTAGCATCTAAAATGAGGTCTCTGAATGTTTTGAAATTGCATGTAAATCTCTCTAGTGAGATTGAGAAAATATTTGTGGACTATATCCTCAAATATTATTTCTAAGTTATGTGCTCTCTCTCCTTCTGTTTTGGGAATATCCATGAGTTATAGGGGCTTTGTCTCTTTACATAACCCCATATTTCTTAGAGGATTTGTTTATTTTTAAACATTTTTTGAAAATTTATTTTGTTCGACTATGTTGCTTCAAAGAGTGGTCTTCAAGCTCTGAGCTTCCTCCTTTAGCTTTGTCTTTTCTATTAATGCTTCCAATTTTATTTTGAAATTCCGATAGCAAATATTATATGGCCAGAATTTCACTTTATTTTTTTCTTAAAGTAGTTATGTCATCTTTCAGCTCTTGCATTATTTTACTGTTTTCTTTGGATTGTGTTTCAACCTTCTCTCGTATTTCAGTGAGCTTCTTTGTCATCTAAATTCTGGATTCTATGTGTGACATTTTAGCCATTTCAATCCAGTTAGTAACCATTGCTGGGAAGTTAGTATGATAATTTGGAGGTATGAAGACATATTTTTTTTTTAACTTCCAGGTTCTTGTGTCAGTTCTTTCTCATTTGTGATGGCTGCTGCTCCTTTATCCTTTGAAGTTGCTGTCCTGTAGATGGGGCTTTTTATTTTATATTCTTTACTGCCCCTGAAGGTTTGACTGTGGCACAAGTTGGGTATAATTGAGTTGCTTCATTTCTGAATGATTTCAGAGCACCAAGGCTCAGCTCTGGAATCCAGGGCTTCATGCTATGATCCTGGATGGCTAAGGCTGGGTCTCTGGCTTTGTCTTCTGGTTCCCTCAGGTCAAACCCTGCCTGGGATGGAGGGACCAAAGTACTCCCAGACCACAGGAAATAGTGCTACAGCAGGGCCAGTGTGGGTGCTGCCAGCAGAAGGCACTCTGGTGGAGCTGCAGTTGTGCCACAGGTGAATGCACTCTGAAGGGGGAGTGATAGGATCTCGGGTGAATGTATCTGGTGGAAGACTGTCAGTGAAAGCACTCCGGTGGAAGGAAGGGCTCTGGAGAAAGCACTATGGTTGTGGTCACTAGCAAAAGTTCCTCAGCAGGATAGCTGTGGCTGTACTGCATGCCAGCACAGTCAGGCAGGACTATAGGAGAGATGGCAGACAATGACCTGCAGATTCGACACATTCTAGTCCCATGAAAAAGAGAGCCTTTCTCTCTCCAGATCTGGCTGATTACACAGGTCAGGAACACCTAGAAGAGTATGTAAAACCTTGGGGGATGGGGATTTATGGCCATGTTCCACTAAAGCTATTCCCACACCAGACTATCTGTACTGTGTGCAGATTCAAGTTCTGGGTCTGCTTACTCACTGGGATGTTCCTCCTGGCTACTTAAATGTCTGGGGTCGGGGCGATCACAGGGTTTCCTGCAGCTATGATTCTGCGTTTATTTCACTCACCCCTTGACTAGGAGCTGTTCGGCACCTGGAATGCATCCTTAAGCTTGGCAACCCAGCATGGGGGGTCCAGCTTCCTTCCCCTTCATCCTGGTCATCTACATCTTCTCTCTATCCACTCTCAGTGTGTTGTCTCTGATGATTTGTTGGGAATATGCCAGTCTACTCGATATTCTGATATGTCTCATTGGGAGAAGTTGTTTTTGACTGCATGTAGTTCGCCATCTTATCCACTCTATAATAAATACTATTTTAACTACCTAAATAAAAACAAGATGGAAAAAACTGACTACTTTTAAGAAATTAAAGATGAAAAAGAACTTAAATATGCAATGAATCTTTTATAACGTTTACTCTTTTATTCATTCATATTAACTGTTATCAGTTAAAATCAAGCCTAGTTAGGTAAGGAGGTCATTTACTGATACCATTAATAATATTCTTAGCAAAAAACTTTAATAACACAGCATCCAAATACAGACTTTCCTGTTTCTCATTTCTATATATTTTTCAAAATTTGCCTTTGTACAGTTTTATCAACAGCCACATGTAGCATAACTTTGAAACCCAGATAATTATCGGTTAGTGAGATTTCAGGTAAGAACTTTTTGAGCATAATGTCTCTGACCTCTCTAATGGGACAAAGGTAACATTATATTCCCTTCTCTGGCTACACACGTGAGACTTCATTTTAGGTATAATAGAGCTTAAACGGTTGTGAATGTCTATGTTTTGAATATTAAAATGTTAAAATTTCATTGGCCTAAAACTTGAGCAGCGACTCAGTTTTTCAATGCAAATTTACTCCATTGGTAATTCAGGAACCAAAGGTTTACTTGTCTTGTGGCTATACCATCTCCAAGATCCTTGTCATGTTTTATATGTAGACTTCCAAGGAGGAAAAAAATTATAAGCACCCAAATATAAAAGTCTTAATGTTGCATTACTGGATCAACAAATTTCTTCTACTCTCATTCTGTTACTTAAAATTCAGTCAGATAGTCATGCTTTAGAGTGAGTGAGTTTGGAAAACGTTGCATAGCTGTGTGATATGTAAGAATGATAAAAATAGTTTAAATGGATAGCTAATAATAATTGTCTCCCATATGTTCTGAATCAAATCCTAGAACAAGTATACAAAACAGAGAATCCTCATTGTTATAAGTCCCAATGATTGTGAATTTCTCATATTATAACCCCATTCAATATTCACAAAGTAATTTTTTTGTATCTTGTTAATCATTCTTTACCTAATCTCTGCAAAATATAGGTAAGGCAGATGATGTTATGACCATTGTTTAACTGAGATGAACTAGCAGTATAATTTAGTTTTTTGTCAGTCTAGATCTCCAAACACCATTTGGAGAGAAAGAAGGCTAGTTCATTCCTAGAGACAATTCTCTAAAAAATGTATAATAACTGGATTTGTCCTAATTCTGATATGACATGGAAGATCATTACAAAACTTCTAGAGCTGTTTGATCAATTACAAATTCTATGTGAGAATATAGTGTTCAGGAGACAAAGGGATGCAAAGCAGTATGAACAAATATTGTAAAGTCAGTAAATTTTTTTAGAGTCGGATATACAAAATTCAAACTCTTAGGAAAAATAGTGAGTTATGTTTTATCAAAACATCATAGAAATTAAAAAATTAAAAAAACACAATTTTTCTAGTATACTTTAAGTATTAAGGTAATATTACTTAAAAAATTTAGCTCAGTATTAAATATCCTAGGTCAATTTGGATGATTCATAGGGACTTGTTTTATGGCTTTGACCAAATATTGATAATGAAATGGACAATGAAATCCAGGCTGAGGTGTTCTCAGACGGAGATGAGGAACTTGTTGGGAAGTGGAGCAAAGGTGACTCTTGCTATGTTTTAGACAAGAAAAGGGCCAAATTTCCCTTCCCCTAGGGATTTGTGATACTTTAATCTTGAGGGAGATGATATAGGGTATCTGGCAGGAGACATTTCAGAGCAGCAAAGCATTCAAGAAGTGACTTGGGAGTTGTGAAAAACATTCAGTTTTAAAAGGGAGGCAGAGTATAAAAGTTAAGAAAATTTGCAGCCTGATGATGTGACATGAAAGAAAAACCAATAATCTGAGGAGAAAGTAAAGCCTGCTGTAGAAATTTGCATAAGTAACAGAAAGCCAAATGTTAGTCATCAAGACAATGAGGAAAATGTCTCCAGGGCATGTCAGAGAACTTTGTGGCAGCCAGTCCCATCACAAGCCTGAAGGATTAGGAGGATAAAATGGTTTAATGGGCCAGGCCCAGGGTTCCCCTTGCTGTGTGCAGCCTAGGGACTCAGTGCCCTGTGTCCCAAATGCTCTAGCCCTGGCTAACATGAGACAAGGTGCATTGGGCTGTGGTATCAGAGGGTGCAAGCCTCACGCCTTGGTAGCTTTCATGTGGCGTTGAACCTGAAGGTCCACAGAAGTCAAGAATTGAGGTTTGGGATCCTCCACCTAGATTTTGGAGGAAGTACGGAAATGACTGGATGTCCAGGCAGAAGTTTGCTGTAGGGGCGGGGCGATCATGGAGAACCTCTGCTAGGACATTGCAGAAGGTAAATGTGCGGTGAAGCCCCCACACAGAGTCCCCACTGAGGCACTCTCTATTGGAGCTATGAGAAAAGGGCCACCATCCTTCAGATCCCAGAATTGTAGATTCACAAACAGCTTGCCCTATTTGTGTAAAAAAGCTGCAGACAATCAATGCCAGCACATGACAGCAGCTGAGAGGGAGGATATATCCTGAAAAGCCACAGGGGTGGAGTTGGCCAAGACCAGGTGAACCCACATCTTGCATCAGCATAACTGAGATGTTTTAGACATGGGGTCAATGTTAAGAATTAAAACTAAGATTTGACTGCCCTGCTGATTTCAGACTTGCATAGGGCCTTTAGCCCCTTCATTTTAGCCAATTTCTCTCATTTGCAATGGGTCTATTTATCTAATGCCTGTACCCACATTGTATTTAGAAATTAACTAACTTGCTTTTGATTTTACAGGCTCGTATGCAGAAGAGACTTGCCTTTCGATGAGATTTTGGGCTGTGGACTTTTCAGTTAATGCTGAAATGAGTTAAGAATTGGGCACTGTTGGAAAGGGATTATTGGTCTTAAAATGTGAGAGGATGAGATTTGGGAGGGACCGGAGCAGAATGATATGATTTGGCTCTGTGTCCCCACACAAATCTTATTTTGAATTGTAGATACCATAATTCCCACAACTTGTAGGAGTGACCCAGTGTGAGATAACTGGATCAAAGGGGCAGTTTCCCTCATACTATTCTTATGGTAGTGTGTAAGTCTCACAAGATCTGATGGTTTTATAAGAGGTTTTCCATTTTTGCTAGGCTATCATTCTCTATTTCCTTCTTCCATGTAAGACATACTTTTTGCCTTCTGCCATAAATGTTAGGCTTTCTCAGCGACATGGAAGTGTGAATTTATTAAACATATTTTTCTTTTTAAATTGCCCAGTCTTCAGTATATCTTTATCAGCAACATAAAAACAGGCAAATACAGTTATCTTTGTCTAAAAATAAGACATTTAGCATTTTGTAAATTCTTTAATATGCAAATTAATTTTTAACTAAGACAGGAATTATGTTTTTATATAAATAAGTAGAAATATATATTTGAAATTTCATCAGTGCTAAGCCTGAAGAAATAATTCTGAGGAGTAGGACAAAATGTATCTCTCTAAGCAGCAAATAAAATGTAAAACCATCTTTCCAATCTTAGTTGTTTAAAGAGCCAGGAGAAAAAAAAAAAAACAAACCAAGAAGTTCTAATATTTCAGTTTTACATGTGGAGTAAATTTATTTCACCTGTTGTATGGTTTGCAGTAATAATGACTTCTTCCTAAAATTGCATGGGTCAGGTCTCAGTCCAACAAGTTGTGACATTTTGGTATATTCCTAGCAGTTGTGATGTGCCTAACAAGTCATTTATCCTAAAAAATAATTAAGGCTAGAAGAATTCATCTGTAGGTAATGCAATAAATAAATGAATGAATGAATAAATAAATAAATAAATACATGGTTTTAAGGAATTAACAAGCTAACTAGAAGAAACAGAAACCATATGAGAAGTGTCAGTTGTGTGGTTGAAGCATCAGAAATTCCTAATATAGATGATGGGGTGATGGATGCAGTAAACTACCATGGAATGTGTATACCTATGTAACAAACTTGCACATTCTGTACATGTACCCCAGAACTTAAAGTATAATAATAAAAAAAGAAAATAAATGATAATAATACAATATTTAACTTAAATAAAAGAAGCTAATCATAGGATTTTATTAGTCTGATTTCTACTTAACAGTCCATTTAAACTTTTATAATAACTTTTTAGTATTTTAATTTCATTTTTAATTGACAAATAGTAATTTTACATGTTCATAGAGTACATAATGATGTTTCCATACATACAATATATAGTGATAAGATCAGGGTAATTAGCATATCCATCATATCAAACACTTATTTATTTGAGTTGGGAAAAACCAATATTCTCCTTTTACATAATTTGGAACTACATATTATTGTTAATTATAGTCATCCTATAGTACTACAAAACATTAGAACTTATTTGCCTTATCTAGCTGCAATTTTGTATCATTTAACAAATCTTTCCCTATCTTCTCCTTCACCACCCTTCATAGCCTCTGGTGTCCACCACTCTAGTTTTTACTACTCTTAAATAATTTATTAAAACATATTTTTATAAGTGTTACTTTTGTGTCAGTGATATTGTCTTTAAAAGTCCAAGCTACAAATTGTATCAGTATTTCTTTAATTAGAATTAAAAAATAAATTTTATACTGATCTCAAAACTATTTCATACAAGAAAAAATCAATTTCTTGACCCTCACAAAGTAAGGGTAAGATATTATAAATAAGCACAGTTTATTTTAATCTTTCATTAATAGAAATATGAAGTGAATACTTGACACAGTATAGTCAACAGTTACATTTTTGTAAATGAAAACTGTAAAATATAAGAAGTATAAAATTTTCTTGACAGTGAAGGATGTGCGTAAGAAAACATTAATTATTGAAAGAAATATTATGTATTAAAGATAATTTTATTTTTAAACTCTAGTTTGAGGTTTCCCAAATAAACTCCTGAATGTCAATTCAATTTGAACTTCAGCTAATAGGCAAACGTTTTTTCCCAGCAAAAGTATCTTCCAAATATTGCATGGGATGCACTTATACTAAGAAAAGTAGTCAGTTGCTTATCTGAAAATCAAACTTAATTGTATATTCTGTTTTTGTAACTGATAAATCTGTTAATTCTAGGTTTATGGGTACTTTCAATTTTTGTAATTTTCTACAAGGAGATACAATCATTAGGAAATAAAACAATAAACAGACAAAAATAAAACAAACAAACCTAAGGACATATAATCTTTTCAGAAGTTGCAATGTCTTGTATTTTAGAAAGGAACATATGCCATAAATTATGCAATCCACCTAAATAAGATCAGAAGCACTAATATGAAATCAATCACTTAAATTTTTCTGTATCAAAACATATGAATATGAACATTACGTGGATTCACTATAGGTATAAATAGACTGAAGTCCCTTTATATTTTGCCACCAAATGATTTTAATGTACTAAACCTATTAAAAAAATACTTTTCATTTTGAGAGCTCTTTCAGATTGTGGATTGAAAATAAGTGGTTATAACCATGTGCGACATATTAAAGAGGCAATTTACATCTTTCCATTATTCAAGCATCATGTTCAAGGGATATGTTATTGTTTTAGTGTCTGTTTCCTTATGTCTCTTTTCTTGCAAAAGAAGTTAGCTTCTTCCCCAAGAATGAGGTTTATATTTGCTGCTTTGATTATGGATCAGAGAGTGTTTTCTTCCCAACTACATGCCTCTCATGGTTGTTTTGCTATCCTAAAAAATTATCTGATCTAACCCAATCTTCTGTTTTCCAGGGGATGGGTAAAGGCAGGAGGGAGTTACTAACTAGGCAGTTGTATTTATCAGAGAAATTCAATTTTCTATTTGCAAGGCACAGAATGTCAGTTTCCAAGCAACAGGCTACAGTTGAAAGTGACTGAATACCGAAATTTACTTGCTTACTACCTTGTCCTGGGACCTCTGTTTCTTACTTAACTACTCTGTTAATTGGCCACTGTTGAGTTCAGGGAAGTGCTAGCAATCTAATAGGATCTCCTACACTCAACACTTTTGTCCATGGGGTGAGAAATATATAATTCCCATGTTGAATTGTCACATATTAATTAGGTATAAAATTTTCATAATTTAAGTAACTACTATAAAGTAGATAAGAATATAAAATTTTGTTGATATTGAGAAATACATTTTTACTTTAATATCCAGGTAATCATGCTCACCATGTTTGTTTTTTTATTTTTCTATTCACTAATTTTCTCTATTACTAACTACTTATTCGCCTTCTAACCTTCTATTTAAATTTGATCATCTCCAGAGTCTACTGATAGGATGAATTTATCTCATGGTCCATATTTATATATTTGTCCTAGTCTTTCCTGAGAAACACCTCAATATTTTCAACTGTCTGCTAACAACTGTCATGATATTATAAATATCCCCCTAGTGCCTCAGACCACTTTATTGGTCTGGGAATCCTTTCTTAATGTTCTCTTCCTGGCCATCCCACTTCCAGACATTCAAGAAAGGACATCTGAAAAGTCCCTCTATGGAATAAATTCATTTGAGATGCTAATTTTGGAGTTAACACTATTACAGAAGACAGTTATCAGGTACATAATTCATAATTTACCAAAGTATTGAATTGGACAGTTTTTATACTCTAAGAGCCTATTTTGAAAAACCTAATCATGACTTCTTAATCTTACCACCTAGAACATTTTAGTAACAATAATCTCAACCAGAGACAATCCCCACAGAAATATTGAAGTAGTTAATGTTGAGTGATAAGATAATATCACATATTAGGTCACGTTTTTATATGATATTTTATATTGTTTAAGCATAATATTTACAATGGCAAGACCTTTATCATGCTGAATTAACATTAATGCTTTCTCTCTACTTTCAATTTATCAATAAAGTTTTGCAATATCAATTTCAATCTTATTTTCAACCACTCTATTGCACTTCAATATTTCATAGATATTTTTCAGTTGAGTGAATAATTAAAAAGCAAATGAAGTGTTAAATCAAGTTTAGCCAAAAGCTGCCTCCTTACATATTTTAAGTTCAGCCTAAACATTTCTCTGTACATTGTGAACTATATCCTAAATGGAAGTGTAAATAGGCTGTAATCTACTCTTGTGCCAATCACTCAATTCTGACCAATCAAATGTGGCCAGCTTTTCCAACTGTATTTGAATAAGTTAGACACTGAGCTGTAACCAATCCAGCTGTTTTTGAACCTCACTTTGATTTTCTGTACATCACTTTCCTATTTCTGTTTAGAAATCCTCTTCCACCATACACAGCTGCACTGCAGTCTCTGAGTCTACTCTGGCTCAGGAAGCTGCCTGATTCATGAATTGTTCTTTGCGCAATTAAACACTTTTGCTTTTTATTTTATCTTTATTATACTTTAAGTTCTTGGGCACATGTGCAGAATTTGCAGGTGTGTTTCATAGTTATACAGGTGCCATTGTGGTTTGCTGCATCCATCACCCCATCATCTACGTTAGGTATTTCTTCTAATGCTATCCCTCCCCTAACCCCCACCACAACCCCCCGCAGGCCCAGTGTGTGATGTTCCCCTCCCTGTGTTCAAGTGTTCTCATTGTTCAGCACCCACTTGTGAGTGAGAACATGTGGTATTTGGTTTTCAGTTCTTGTATCAGTTTGCTGAGAATGATGGTTTCTAGCTTCATCCATTTCCCTGCAAAAGACATGAACCCATTCTTTTTTTATGGCTGCATAGTATTCCATGGCATATATGTGCCACATTTTCTTTATCCAGTCTATCATTGATGGACATTTGGGTTGGTTCCAAGTCTTTGCTATTGTGAACAGTGCCACAATAAACCTACATGTGCATGTGTCTTTATAGTAGAAGGATTTATAATCCTTTGGGTGTACCAGCCAGAATCAAGCCCAATATTGCCGCTTTTTTCTCTAAATTCCCTGTTTTGCCTCCTGGCTATCTGGGGATTGATTGGATCCTCCAGGTATAGTCTTCTCAGCTCTGCCATATGTCCTGATAGACTCAGACAGGCCCAGCCTTCATAGTCCTCCTGTGTGCCACGTGGCATGTGGGACCTAGAGTTACTTGGGGAAGGCGTTAGTAAAGCTACTTATGTCATAGTCTAAAAATTCCTTTCAGTAACATAAAATATTAGAGTAATGTTATGTTAAATTAAGTAATCATAAAATGTCTGAGTCATTAGTAAGCTAAGATACTAAAATATTAATGATTAAACATGAGTTTAATCCATATATGAGAATATGTTGTTTTTCTATGGTATAGAAAAGCTAAATGTATTTGGCTATGTTAATAAACAATGATTTGAGTAACTATTTTATCTAAAAACCAATAAAATGATTTTAATCTACAAATATTGTTATAAAACATTTCATAATTACTTTCTAGGTTTTTCAGTAGAAATTAGGATTATTAAGAGCTAAAAACTACTAGACATTAGAGTCCATAAACAAAACCAAAATATACATTTGATGAGAAAAGTTATAATGTCATAAAAATAGGTGTTAAAAATTTTGTCTACCTCAAAGTTACTTAAAGGTTTCAAATTGACAAAGTAAAAAAATATAGATAAAACAAGATAAATATAGAAAGTTGAAGAAATAGGTAAAAGGAAAAGTTTATAAAATTCTTGTAATTAAAAATGATAAATTTCATAAATTTATGTATGAGGCTTTATTAACATTAATTTTAGTATTAAGAATACACTAACACAAAGGCTTTTTCTCTTTTGAACAAAAATTTTGTGTATTATTAATACCATATATTAGAATCTTTTAGTTCATATTTTGAGTAAACTGCAAAAAGAAATAGAGAAAAGAAGAGATATTCTGACTTATGCTGTTTTAGGTCCTTTGATTGCTTGAAAAACTGAATCTCGTTTATGAAAGAGTACAAGTTTTTTTTTTTTATGTTTTAATTATCACATTGGTTAAATAAATGACTATTGTTTTACGGTAACATGGGATCCTATTTTGGTCAAATGTTTTAAACATTTAACATATTTCACAGGCTTCCTCAAATTAAATTTCAGCTTCAAAATTAATTATTTTTTGACCTCTAACTTCAGGATGCTACAGAGGGCCACTGAAGCATCCAAAAGAAACATAAATAAGACTATTTTACATGTTAAGTTTCATAGTAAGGATTGTCAAAGTAAGAAATAATGTTTAATCTTATTCAGGTTATATTTTAATGAATGTTATTAATAGATGTTTCAGTATCGTATGGAATTTCTAAAATTCTAGTATCTCTGAGTATATGCTATCAATCACAGTTACGGTTATTATGTGAAGTTATTGTAGACCACAGGAATAACCAAATTTTCTTGTCCACTGTATCTTTAACTATGACTATTTAAAGTCATTTCCCATTAATTGCTTAATTTAATGCAGTTTCTGAAAATTTTACAAGCATACAAATTCATAGAATATGACATCTTTTAAAGCAGTTCATGAAATGATGGAAAGTACTTCAAAAAGCACTCTTGAATACATGTCTGATAATTTTAAAATCATACGTGTCATTTGGACTGGCTAAGAATTCCTGAAACTTTGATAAAAAAGACTGGCTTGTTTATCAAATTGCCAAGTCAAGTAGAACAATAATTAAATACCGAGATACTTTACAGATTTTTATGCTAAATAAGCCAATACTGAACTTGCTCAGATATACAATTTGAATGAACTTCATAGTCTAGGTTAAATTACCTATGTTAATCCATCAGTTATCAATGCTATATACCTGAATTAGAGAAATAACTGGTATTCAAAAGGACATAAATCTGTTCCATGTTAAGTAGTAACTCATGGAGAACCAGGATGGCTGCCTTGTCCTTGAATCTTCAAAGCTTTTTTATAAAAAGTTCTGCATTTCATACTCATCATGGAAAAGATAAAATGATCCAAATTAAATATATATTTGTATGGTAACTTCTAAATTGTTGAAATTATTTATGAGTTCATGACCAATGTTTGGTTTGTCAAACTGATAGTGACAGGAGACAGAAAAATTACTAGGCAGACCGGGACAGATCCCTGCTGAAACCTGACCTTCAAGCCAAGGACAGTTCAAAGCGTCAAAACTGAGCTGCCAGCTCCAGATAGAGTACACAACCTGAGTGAGAACTTCTATCTCCATACCGCTCACACTCTCCCAATTGGTTTCTTCTAAATCATACATTTTAACTAAACAAATCGTGCATTTACCAAGATCACCTATGGATGAATAAGCATATATTCACTCCCCCATTGTAAGCCCATAAAAACCCTGGATTCAGCCTCACAGATGGCTAACCTGTTTTCAAGGTCCCCTCTCACAAATGAGAGCTTTCTTTCTGTGGCTCAGTAAAATTGTTCTCTGCCTTATTCACTCTCTGTTGTCTGAATGCCTTATTACCCTTGGTCATGGAACAAGAACCCAAAAGTTGCTAAGCTGTGGACAGTGTGAGTAAAAGAGCTGTAAACTTCCCTCCTGTTCAATGAACTGCCAAAGTGAAAAAGGTGTTGGCATGACTCCTTCTGGCTTGCAGAACTACTGAAGTAAAAAAGCCACAAATATATATATATATATATATATTTCTGGGAAGACAATTAAAGCTTTAGGTGCATTCTACTACCTGATGGGCCACTTAAACGTTTATGGTTTTTATTCATTTGTCATTTTCACTGCATGTTTTCTGGTTGTACAAAAACTTTCACATACAATAGGGCTAATTATGTTGCAGTGTATTTTACCTGGTAAGGAAAGCTTTCCATGATTCACTGACTGAGGACAATCAACCCCTTCATAGTCTAGAACCTGAACATAGGATTTTCTGAGAACATCAAAGACTGCCCTTGCCATCCACACTGTAACAAAACTTCAGGACATTGAAACTTGTGTTCATAATCTCACAACTCAGAAGGATCCCTTCACACTCTTGGAACTATACAGCCATTGAAACCCTAAGGTAAAGCTAAAAATGGACATTTTCCCCAAGAAAGATGACATCTTTGATGTGAACAGCTTTTCCTCAAGATCACACATCAAGAATTCTCTACTATTATGAGACTCTTATCTTTGAAAAATAAAGTGGTCTGTTGTATGCACCCATTTGGTATACTTTTATTTGTGAAAGATTTCGCAGCCAGTCTTATACATGGATAAACCTATTCCTTGATAGATGGAAGATAAAGGCCCAATGCAGGTGAGAAATGTTAATGGTATACACATTGCCTCATAATCAGTCAGAAAGAGAACATTGGTTTACTCCTCTTAACCTACATCATGCGTTAAAGAGAACATTGCCAGAAGGTCTTTACTCTTCTAGAAAGGTATCATTTTCTAGGTCCTTTCTTCCATGGTTTGGGGTAAGAGAGCCAATGATTAGAAATTTGCACCTCATGATAGGTTCTATAGCAGATTCTAGCCTTAGTTACACAAGGTTTAAATTCTATTGTGGAAGTTATGCTAAATAATAGAATTGCTCTAGATTATTTATGAGCTAAACTGAGAAGTATCTGTACAGCTTCTGGCACTTGTTGCCCATGGAAAACACATCACATCAGGTAATATAGAGATTCAATTTTAGGAGATTAATGAAGAGACTGCTTTGTTAAAGTGAGTAGACTCTATAGCTCATTCTTTTATCTATTTGATTTTAGTTGGTTTGGTTTATGGGAACTCTGGGTAAGGAGCAAACTCCAAAATCTTCATATTATCTTCCTAATAGTCGTAATAGTATTCTCCTTGGAGAACTGTATTATATCAAATGTTTTAAATGTTTGCATGCAACCATCTCTAGCATATCAAATGGTCTATCATCAACTGGAATGACAAGAGATGAAACAAATGTGTGACCATGGGGATGCCATCACCTATGACTGACATGCTTAGACCGGAAACTCAAAATCATGGTAACTGAGTGTGGCACTAAGGCCCTAGGTTTTGGTCACACTCTCAACTAATTGAGAACCTGACCAAAATGGTAGAAATGTTTTAAGCAAAATGATGAGAGGCCATGGTTTTGGTCAGAGATCATGCAGTAGACTGCAATAGACCAGACCAAACCAAAATGGAGTCACTCATGATAAATGTAGCTTAATCAAAATAAGACTTTAAGAAAACACATGGATCCTAGAATAGACCAGTTTTTTTTTTTCTCTGTAAGACGTTCCAACATATGGAGATACCCTCTACACTAACCCTTACAAAAAAAAAAAAAAAAAAAAAAAAAAAAAAAAAAACAAAAAAAAAAACGACTTGAAGTCTTTGTTGCCACTTTATAAAACTCACTGTTCTACTATTTCCCAGTAGATTTCAAGAGCAAATAAGTATATTTACGATGGTGATAGTGCCATCAATGACAAAAGTTTTGGAAAATCTCTCACAATTGACAGGATAACCCAAAGGAGAAAATTGTTAAATCAAATTTAGCCTAAAACTGCATCATAACATATTTTAAGTTTGGCCTAAATGTTTCTCTGTACATCATTAACTATAGCATAAATGGAAGTGTAAACAGAATGTAATCTACTCGTGCCGGTCACTGAGTTTTAGCCATTCAAATATGGCCAAATATTCAAATCGTGTTCAAATAAGACAAACGCCAAGCTGTAACCTATCTGGCTGTTTATGGACCTCACTTTCATTTTCTGTATGTCACTTCCTTTTTCTTTCCATAAATCCTCTTCCACCATGTGACTACACTAGAGTTTCTAAGCCTACTCTGGCTTGGTTTACAAATCATTCTTTGCTTAGTAAAATTCTTTTAAATTTAATTCGGCTAAAGTTTTTCTCTTGACACAAGCTACCTTTATCCAGAACAGCTTTTTTTTTTTTTTAAACATATTTTTTTATTTACTTTAGGTTCTGGAGTACATGTGCAGATCATGCAGGGTTGTTGCATAGGTACATACAGGGCAAGGTGATCTGCTGCCTCCATCTCCCCGTCACCCATATCTGGCATTTCTCCCCATGTTATCCCTCCACAACCTCCCTACCACCCACTGTGTTCTCATTGTTCAACACCTTCCTATGAGAACATGCAGTGTTTGATTTTCTGTTTTTGTGTCAGTTTGCTAAGAATGATTGTTTCCATATTCATCCATGTACCTACAAAGGACACGAATTCATCATTTTTATGGCTGTATAGTATTCCATGGTGTATATGTGCCACATTTTCCTTGTCCAGTCTGTCATCAATGGGCATTTAGGTTGGTTCCAGGTCTTTGCTGTTGTAAACAGTGCTGCTATGAACATACGTGTGCCTGTGTCTTTATAATAGAATGATTTATAATCCTTTGGATATATACCCAATAATGTGATTGCTGGGTCAAATGGAATTTTTATTTCTAGGCCCTTGAGGAATCACCACACTGTCTTCCACAATGGTTGAATTAATTTACACTCCCACCAACATTGTAAAAGTGTTCCTATTTCTCCACATCCTCTCCAGCATCTGTTTTAATGCAGGCAAAGAATGAGACACTCTGAAAAGAATTCTATTCATCAACTAACGTTTTATTTCTACCCTAGAAGTATTGGCCTCTTTCCAAAACTTGTAAGGCTCTTAGATTGTAAAGCACAACATGCTTTTCTCTTACTGACATAAACCTGATGGTCACTTTGCTGTCTCAAAAAATATATATCATATTTTATCCATCCCTCTCCTATTTAAAATATCTTCTCTTTTATTTATTCTACCAAGTTATTTTGAACGTGACTTCTCGAAGTTTTTGGAGAATCAATTGAGGTACTATATAGGGACTTACTATGAAAAAAATTGAAGCACTAAATAAGCAAATGACGCTATTTTTTGAGAGGAGTGCAGTAAATTAGATGAGATCATGTATGTTGGAATGCATTCTTAAGCAGCACATACTATTACAATATAAATGTTTTATGTAAAACAATTACCAGTTATTTTTTTTCTAAAAGCACTATGTCAATCTTCAAAGAAAACTCTGAGAACAATCAGGGAAGGCAATACCATTCTAATTTTCTTTTGTTATTTGTAGTCACATCTGCCTTTCACATGAGAATAAACATTTATTTTTTTTAGGATAGGGCTCTGTCTTACTCCTGTATCTTTTTCCTCCAGACAATGCCTCACCCACAATATAAATGCAAAATATATATCACCTTTAAACAATTGAAGAAATTAAGTAGATCTTTAGCAATGCCTTATATACAAAAACCTCAAAAGAATTTTGCTTCCAATCTGGCAGTAATATCAAGGTTGATAAATTATAAAATTAGATTCTTTGAGCCTATCAGAGAACTGAGGTCACAAGGTAACCCAGTGAACTGAAATTGAAAGAATGACAATAGTTTTTGTGGAGACTATTAGCTGCTAAAAGTTTAAAGAATACAAAAAAAATACAGCTTTTCTGAAAGAAAAATCTGTAAAAATAAGTACATAATGAATAAGGAGATAATCCCTCCATTGAACTGGAAATGCCTTATAATGAAGTTTTAAAATATTTGTAAATTATGAGAATTTTAGATGTAGACTATGATAGTTAAAAATTTAATTTGTAAATACTAAAGAAACCAATAAAATAAGACAAGAAATGATAGTTAAAAATGTATGAGATAGAAAGACATGCAACATAATTAATTTACCGAAAATAAAACAGGAAATTAGGAACTGAGGAAAAAAGAGTGTATAGGAAGTATAGAAATTAAACATTAAGACAGTAGACTTTTATTCATAAAGATAGAAACTAAAATGATGGTTACTAGAGGCTAGTGAGGAAAGGGGAAGGTAGGAACGTTTAGGAAAATATTGATCAAAGAAATGAAATTATAGGTAGCTAGGAAAAAGTTCAGGAGATCTATTATATAGCAAGGTGACTATTGTAGATAAAAATGTATTGTAATTTTAAAAATTGCTAAGAGAATAGATTTTAAGTGTTCTTACCACAAAAAAAAAAAAATGTTAAGGATGAGGTAACTTATAATTAGCTTAGTTTAGCCATTTCACCAAGTACACATATTTTAAAACATCATGCTGTAAATGATAAATATATACAATTTTTACTTGTCAATTAGAGAAATAAGTAAATTATAGAAAAATCCAAACATATCAATAATTAAAATAAATGTGTCAAAGACTCCAATTAAATGGAAGAGCATAATAATAGATATAAAACAAGGTTAATTATGTGTTTATAAGACACAGACTTTAAACATTAAGGCACAAACAAGTTGAAAATAAAAGGATGGAAGAAAATTACAATATGAACACTAAGTAGCAGAAAGCTAGTATAACTTACTAATAACAGACAAAATAACGTTCAAGATGCTGTGTTATCAGAGCTAAAAAGCGCAATTCTGCGATCAATGAGCAGTCCGATAATGAAGAAAACATAATGCTAAATGTATACATACCCTAAACAAAGTTCCCACATATAGGAAAAGGATTTAACAAAACTAAAGGGAACTAGAGACAAATCTCCAAATCATATTTGAAGACATTAGGATGCCTTTTTCAATGATAAATAAAAAAAGTAGAGAAATTCATAGAAATGTGGAAACTATAAACTCAATCTCAGTAGCCTGAACTCACTTCATCAGTTATTATAGCAAATTAAACCAAAATGAGATACTACTGAATATCCACTATAATGGAAAAAATAAAAATATTTAACAGCACTATTTGCAGAGTATGTTGAGCAACCAGAACTCTCAAACAAGGCTAGAGCAAATGTAAAATATTGCACATATTAAAACTGTTTTCTAGTTTCTTAAAAGTGAAACAGTTTTACTCGTAGATATTGTATCCAAGGGAATGAAAACATATATTTACAAAAAACCTTTTAAATAATGTTAATTATAGGTTTACTTATAACAGCCATATGGCAACCAATTTGCTTTTCACCATAAAGAAAATAGATAGACAACTTATGTTGTATTTGAACCACTGAACACTACTCAGAACTAAAAGGAATAGAACACTGATATACTTAACAGTATTAATAATATCAAAAATGTTATAATGAGTGAAAGAAACTAGAAGAAAAAGAGTACATAACATATGATTGCATTTATAGTCATGTATCACTTAATAATGAGGATATATTTTCAGAAATGTGTTCTTACATGATTTCTTCCTTGTGCAAACCTCACTGAATATACTCACACAAACCTGTATGATAAAGTCTGTTAACACACCAAGGCTCTATGGTATAGCATACTGCTCATGCTATTATTATTGTAATAGCCTATACATTATGCTATTATACTGAATACCATAGATAACTGTAATACAACAGGAAGTATTTCTGTATCTACACATATGTAATACATATAAAAATATAGTATAAAATAGAAAATGTGGCACACTTGTAAAAGGGAGTTACCATGAATGGAGGTTGCAAGACTAGCAGTTACTCTGGGTGAGCTAGTGAGTGAATATGAAGGCCTAGAGCATTACTGCACACTACTGTAGACTTTATAAACAATGTGCATGTAGGCTATATGCAATTTATAAAATATTTTCCTTTTCTTAATCATAAATTAACTTAGCTTATTACAACTTTTTTTACTTTCTAAACTTTACTTTTTTAACCTTTTTTGCTCTTTCATAGTAAACATACAACAGTACACAAAATTTCTTTGTTTCCTTATTTATAAGCTTTTTAATTTTTAATTTTAACATTTTTACTTTTTGAAACTTTTTGTTAAAAACAAAAACACAAACACACACATTAACTTAGGTCTACACAGAGTCAGAATCACCAATATCAATGTCTTCCATGTCTACATCTTGTCCCATAGTGAAGTCTTCAGAAGTAATGACATGCTTGGAATTGTCTTCTCCTCGGATAAAAATGCCTTCTTCTGGAATATTTCCTGAAGGGCCTGCCCAAGACTGGTTTACAGCCAACTTCTTTTTTTTTTTAATAAGTAATAAAAATATACTCAAAAATAATTATAAAAACATAGTAAAAACATAAACTAGTAACATAGTCATTTATTATTATTATCAAGTATTATGTGCTATATATAATTGTTTATGCTGTGCTTTTATATGACTGACAGCCCAGTATGTTTATTTACACATCATTACAAACATGAGTAATGAGTTTATCTATACCTTATAATAGCTACGATGTCACGAGGTGATAGAAATTGTAAGTTTCATTATAATCTTATGTGGTCACCATCATATATGCAGCCAATCATTGATGGAATTTTAGTTATGCACATGACTGTATGTAAAATTACAGAAGAGGCAAAACTCAACTGTGGTGATAGTAAAGAGATTTTAAGGGGTTCTTCTTCATAGGGCCCTTGTCTGACTTGACTGCAGAAGTGCCCATGGGAACCCTGCATGGTGATGGAAAGATACTGTGTCTTGATATTCTGTCATTACATTTGATTAAATGTTACATTTAAGATTTAAACATTTCATGGTGTGTAAATTATACTACAATAAAATAGTCTTAAAATGTATTAAAAATGCATCCCTTTTTTAAAAATCAATTTAAACTGTTTTAAAAAGCTGAAAAGAATGGTACAACCTTGCCGTTACAGATTAGCTCAAAATAGTGCTATCGAGAATGAGTTCCAACCTTAAATATACATTTATGAATATGAAAGACATCATTACTTCCTTCATATGGCAGACAGTCTGTACCACGTCATATATGCATATACTTACGCCCTATTTCTCCATAAATAGCTTGTAATTTGCTCGAAGACAATGCTAGTTTTTTGAGTGCTGAAGATAGATCTTGTGCTTATAGAGGATCTGTGACCTCCTACTTTAGGTATTTTCAGACACAGGTCTTGATATTCATTTAAATTATTCTCCCAATGGATATATTACCTGAACTTATTCTGCTAAGGTAATCAAACTATAATATATGTGTGTTTGTGTGTGTGTGCATAATATTATATATACCATTATAAATAATAGCATATATATACGCATATATACATATATACCATTACTCTATATTTACTATCACTAACCACTGATTATATGCCAGGCATTTCCAAAAAAAATCTCTCTACCTTTTCAATATAATATAATATAATATAATATAATATAATATAATATAATATATTTAACATTATCTTTTAATGGAAGATTATTTTATCCCTTAAAATAGACAAAAAATCATTCTTCAATATGGAAATGCTTAAAGTTTCACAGATACTTTATTGGTAATAAGTAGATTTGTTTATTGATAAGTAAATACATCTAGGATAAAACATAGATTCAAACCTGGTTCTGCCTGATTCAAAGATTATGTGTTTAACCATCCTTATTTATATATAACCTCCCAAATGAAAACACACTACATTTGAGGAATAAAATTGACTATCCTGTTTTATATACTTTTCTATCCTGAGCATAAAGCACATCCCTGCTGAAAGGAAAATCACATATAAATATTTCGTATGTTGGTCTGTGCGGAATAGAACACACAAGAATTAAGGGGAAAAAAAGACAAAAGGAAAGAAGGAAAAATAAGACATTTTGACTTCAAATAGGCAATGCCATTTCTACAAAATGTGGGGAGAACAGAGCTTCTTTGCTTTATTTTTTTCTTTTATCTTTTGATCAGAAGGTCAGGTCCTTCAACGAGTATCTGTAAAGATTTCAAAGGGCTGTACTTGAAGCAGACATTGAAAACAGCACCTACTTCTTTTTTCAGATTAGAATGAAGGAGTGTTCATTGTCTTACTTGTTCATGCGATTCACAAAAAAAGAACAACTCTAAAAGGTTTGGAGCTGAAATATAGTGGAGTCTGTCATTATTAACTTTTTTTAGGCCACCTAGCTACAAAAGAAACAGAAGTATATTTTAGTAAAAGTATAGAGTGCCCATAACCTTGGGATAAAAATATTTTTAATATTTTCAAATATGTTGAATTTGTTTTACTTTTCAATTTTTATTTTAGAATCAGAGAGTACATGTGCAGGTTTGTTACAGAGATATATTGTGTGCTGCTAACATTTGGAGTATGAATAAATCCATCAATTTTTGAAACCTAATTAATTCATACTTATTTTACTATTAATATAACAATTTTCTGGGGAAAATAATCTCAGCTCAGCTTTAGAATTGATATATTTTACAAGATAGGAAATCAATTTGTCATAAAATTTAGAAGAAAGCTTCTAAATTTATTCATAGTATTACTTATTTAAAACAGTTTTAGAATCAAATTTTAGCATATTTAAATTTGACAAATTATTTTGAGACAGAAAATCTGTGGGATATACAAATTTACAAAAAGCTAGATGTTAAAGCCCTCATTATTTCCAAAGCAAGAAATGTATGCAAATATTTTTAAAATACTTTCTCAGTAAAAAATAAAATGAAGGAAGCAAAAATCAAAAGAAGAATGAGAGTCTGTATTTCCAGTGATCATATATGATGTGGCAACATTTACAGAAGAATTGTATAACTGTGTTTAATTAAAACATGAGGCATTTTATCTCCAGATTAAACTGTCAAAATGTGTGTGATGAATATTGGTTTTGGGAGAGTTCAATACAGATTTTCCCAAAGGGATGTTTTATGCCTCTCTAGTTATGTAGCAAGCCAGGCTGATAAAGCAGTTAGACCACATGAAGGTCACTACCAAGCTGACTCTGGAAATCAACAGAAAAGTTTTGAACTTTAATCACAGTTTATTAGTTAGTTGGTTAGTTGGTACATAGAGTTGACAGTCTAAATCAGGTATACAGATACTGCTGGAGATAAGCTTAAAGCTGTTCCAATCCAGCTGTGTAATACAGTTCTAACCTATGTAACATTCATAATCTAAGTTCTAACCTTAAGATTCTAGAAAACGAACAAGAAATTAAATCAAAAATAAGCCGAAGGAAGTATGGGATACATGGAAAAAAAATCAATGAAAGAGACTAAAATAATGACAATTAGCAAACCCAATATTATTTAAAGATTAATAATATCAATTAGTATCCAGAAAAGATGAATAGAATATGTAAATAAGAGAATATATATGGAAAATATACAGAAAAGAATGGAAAATGCACACTGTCTGATTTCAAGGCTTACAAAATAGCTACAGAGGTCAAGAAAGTTTGTATTTGTGTTAGGGCAGACAAATATAAAAGACCTCATGCCTAGACCTATCTATATATGACCAACTAATTTTTGGCAAGGCAATTCACTGGGGAAGGGAAAGTATTTTCAACAAATCATGCTTGTAATTTGAATAGATTATAAATTCAGAGTCTGCCCAGTAGAGAAAATGGCTGACTTCATGGTCTAATTTTAATCATTTCTTTCATTATATTTTTGGAATTAAAAGTAAATTGAAGGTTAAAGGTAAATTTGAAGGTTATCACACTGCCATGTGTGTACCTATGCAACAATCTTGCATGTTCTTCACATGTACTCCCAAACCTAAAATGCAATAAAAAAATAATAATAAAATAAAAAATGTAAGAACTTTGCAACAACAAAAAAAAATTGAAGGTTATATATGTATTATATATAATATATATATACAAACATATACATATATATATCACACACACATATATACACACACATACATATATGTGTGTTTATGTATACCATTATTCTCATATTTTATGTATCTGTTTATTAAATTTTTCAAATTAAGGGGTTTTTGTCTCCTATAGTGACTTAATCAAGATTCTTTAATCATTAATCAGGAATCAGAAAGGTTCCTATTTCTTGAGAGCAAAACTCTTTTCAGATCCTTTGGCATAAGTCAAATCAGATGTTGTTCTGTGTTAGTATATCCCATTTTGAATTGCTTCTCCAATAGGCAGAATCTATAATTGACATATTTTTACTTCCCCTGTTGTGCCATGTTTTATCAAGCTAATATGTCTTTAAGGTATTGTAGGTTCAACTAATTGTCGATACAAATCTTTGTAAAATATAGCTCTTAAGTTTTATGTCACATATACTTCTAGCCACTTCTTGTCTTTTATAGAGTAAGCTACTTTTAATTCATCTTATACTTACTAACACCTATTAAATTCAAATAATTATTTCAGGAATTATCAATAGTGTACATGTTAAAAAAATTTGAAAGTGTTTTAATGGGCATGTATTTTATTTTTTCTTTCAAACACAGAGATTCTCCTATGGAGATCCAGTATCTTTACAAACAACTACAGTAGGTAGATAATCATTATTTGGTTAACTCTAATTTTTAAATGTTTTGCCTTAAGTAACTGTATTTTCCCTGGAAACACCAAGAACTTCCCAAAAGAGCATATCTAAGTGGTCCTTGGACATGAAAAGATTGCATTTTATTAGTCATCATAAAAATGTATTGTAAAATAATAATTCAATATCATTATACATCCGTTAGAATGGCTAAATGCCATACAAACAACTAAAGATTATATTTTGATTGTTCTGCTGCCTCTGATAGGACAAAATCTGCATAGTTTTGCCAAATATCAACTTGTATTTCTGGATGCCTGAAGAAGATCTCACTGACATCACAAACAATACTTGCATATTTTTTTACTTTTGTACCCCTAAGTTTTCTGCCAACAAAAAAAATCTTAAAGAAGAAAACTACTACAAGAAATGATGCGAATATCAGTCTGATAGCACTAAATAAAATTAATGACCAGTCAGCTCACAAGAATTCTTCCAAGGTCATATAATATGTATACATTTAATAAAAACACATGCAAAATATTGTTGATTTCGTCTCTTGCTATACACAGAAATAAAATTGGATGTACTGTAGTTATGCATAAAAAATGAAATATAATTCTAGAAAAAAATTCAGAGTAGTGTTTTCATAACCTTCAAATAAGCAAAGATTTATTGAAAAGGACAAAATGTGTGCTAATTATAAATAAAATAATTAATAGTATGAAATTTTTAAAATGAATAACTTTTATTCATCAAACAGCAAAATATAGGTATAGGTTAGTGACTGAATGAGATACTTTCAGTAAACATACCCAACAATAACACTCATATTGAGAATAAATGAACTCTTAGAAATTGCTAAGGAATAGGCAGACAACGCAGTAGCAAAAGAAAGAAAAATAAAACGTAAGTACTTCACAATAGAGGACATATAAATGGCCTCTGGACATAGGAAGGTGTTGCACATTATTTTAAAATAATAATTGAATGGCACTACGTATCCATTAGAATGTCTAAAATACACACACACACACACACACACACACACACACACACACAAAATACCAAGCATTTGGAAAACTGACACAACTAGATCTCTCATGTACTGACTGTGAAGTGTAAATTTGTTGCAGTAGTATAAAAACTGATTTACATAATCCATTCATATGTAAAATATATGTAGCATGTGACCTAAAAATTTTACTCCTAGATAGATATGTACCCAAAAAAAAATGAATGCATAGTTGTAGCAAATGTTATACTTACAAATGATCTGAGCAACTTAACTTGGCCTAAACTGGAAATGATCCAGTTGTCCATAAAATCAATTAATTGTGGAATATTTATACATTTGAATACTATAGAGCAATAAAAATAGAGGAACCATTGCACATTTTAAACATTTGAATTTCAAAAACCTTAAGTTTAAATATGGTTATACACAAATGAGTCAACTAAAATGCAATAAAAAGTATATATATAAAAAAAAATTCACAGGGAGGTAACAGTAGTAATTTTAACATTCTATGGCCAATAAATTCTCCTACATGGTAAAAAAAAAATAATAAAAAAAAAATAATTGTCATTTCAAGTTTATAAATTTTTCAAACAAGTATAACTAATGTATGATGATAGACTTTACAGTAGTTGTAACTTCTATGTTTTTAGTGACTGGAAGAAGGAAAAATGGCACCTTTGGAATGACAGTAGTGAAATATTTGATTTAGTTAGTTGTTACAGATGAAATATATGGGCTCAAGATTTCTGCAGGTCTTTGTAAGTATTTTATATTTCAGATAACAGTGTTCTTAATAAATATATAAATAAATAATCTGGGAGAGAGAGAATGATAGTTTGCAGTGGAGTACAAATAAAATGGTAAGAAGTGGTTCAATCTATTTGGAAGGTAAAGTCAATACTATATGCTGAAAATTAACTGTGCAGTGCCATAGAAATAAATTATAGATAACCTCTGATGAACTAGAAAGTTATACTTGGCATTTAAAAGAAGAAACAGCAGGATTTTGGGTAAGATCAAGTATTTGGTTTGTGACATGGTAAGTTTGATGTGCTTTTAAATAGTCGAGTGAAGAGAAAAGGAAAAAAATCTCATTGCTATTCACCATGCAGAAGTGAAATCTTGGAAAAAAATTAAAATGCAAAAAGTTGAAAGAATAAAAGATTATACAAGTTGGCATATCTACAGTAACACAAAACTAGATGTCATTTTAGGAGCATTTTTTAGATATAGTGAGAAAAATTCATAAATATGAAATTTTCATTATATAATTTCTAAGATTCATTAGCCTAATATAGCTGTAAAACCATAAATTTAAATTGAATTATTATTTACACATCTCTTTCATAAAGTAAGAATTCTGCAGACAAAAACGAACAATAGTTTGGGTGTAGAATGTTTGTGAGGACCAAATACATCTTGTCTAATGAGCATATATTTACACTGAATACAACAAAGAATATATATCCTCTTTCTAAGCGCACATGAAAGATTTTTTAAATTGAATACACAAAACCATAAATCAAAAGTAAAAAATATATGAGAGTTGTACCTATTAGATTTCTAAACACAATACAATTTTGTTAAAAATGCAATGAGCATAGACAGTGGTTTAAGCTGGGAGAGTTTATTTTTATGTTCAATAGTCCATATCCATGGAAAGATAAATTAAAGGATACCATTAAAAACACTTTTATTTGTATGTTAAATTACATTATCATTCAAGTTACACATAAATAAAGATATTCTCAAATAATTATGTGTTGAAACAAATTTTTAAAAAATAATCATTTAAATAAAACATCTTATAGGAAATGATACTTAGAAATGATCTAAAACAAATTTCTATAATTGTGTATATTTGTTCTTTAAAGAAGAATTTCTGAAAGTTTTTATTCTCAAGACTGTTAAAATACTAGGCATTCTTGAAGAACCTTAGAGATCTTGCACATGTAGGAAATATCTTTCAATATTTTCTGTATTAGAAAATAAAGCAGACAAATTTTTAAACTATAATATTGCACAAGCACAAATTTTATTAGCCATAAGAACAATTACGTAGTCATATATTATCAAGCCTCTGGAAAATTCCACCTTGCTTCATGAGAGTAGGAGAGTGAAAATAGTGAATAATATGTAAATATTATTTTGAAATAGTTTTAAAGTCATAACCTTTTGATAAGATCTCAGAGACAACCAGGTGTTTCCAAGTCACACTATGAGAGCTTCTACTTTAAGAAAATATATTGTATATATTCATTTAAATTGTTTTTAAGAGAAATTTATAGATTTAAATAAGATCTATTTAATTATCACACAAAGCTCTTACTACTAAAATTTATACAGGCTGTCAATTAATGAGTTAAGTAACATCAGTGAAATAGTAGAATATAAAGAATTAAACTATAAAAATGAAGAAAATTATAAAAATGAAGAAAATTATAAAAACGACAGAAATTAAGTATAAAATTAAATAGTAAAAAGAATATCAATAATAACCTAGTTACTTTATAATATTAAATAAAATAAACATACTTCTGTCTATACTGAAGACAAAATATAAATATGAGTAATATGAGAAATAAAATAATATTCATAAATAATATAAATACAATAATATTCATAATTTGAAGAATATAAAGTGGGCATATTACAAATATAGTAAAAATAAGCAAAATAAGAGAGAGGAAGGATCCTCAGGAAGGATTTCGTGATCGTTTTGTGTTGTGTCCCCTACCATAAAGTCATATAAGCCTCCTCTAATCCCAGATTATATAAAGAACAAAAGGTGGAAAAAGAGGACAAGGTAATAGAAAACACTGATAATTAAAAAGAGAGAAGGAGAAACTCAGAGGAAAGATTTTTAAACTCAACAAGGAATTCACAAACTTAATGTTTACATATTAAGTCCATACATTCTACTACATAAATAGATGGTAAGCTTGTGATGAAAATCAGTACTGAGTTAGAGAATTTTTTCCATACAGTTTAATGAACATAATAAATGATTAGTGTGAATAAATGTGCAGTTCTAATACCAAAACTTATTATTTAGAGGACCTGTTATCTCAATTTTTCTCTCAGACTATTTTCACCTAGTAATAGTTTATAGTAAAAGTCTCCCTCTTTCTCAAATCGTGTTGCTAAGAACAGCCTTGGGACTGCCAGATACTGCTGATCCCAGCCGCGTTAGTGTTGTTAGTGTGAAGGTGGGGCTAGGCCATCAGCCACAGTATGATTTGCCTTAGACAAATCTGCCTACCAGCCCAGGGAAAGATTAATTGCTTCCGTGGTTTTTCCTTTACAGTTCCTTATATGGGGTTTCATTTTCTGGGCCCCAGGGCTTTTGTAAAATAAGCAAGTGAAAAATAGAAGATATTTTATTCTACTCTTCATTCCCTTGGTTCCCATAGGCAGTGAAGTGAATTAAAAATGAAATGTGAGAGAGTAGGGAAGAGAAAAATCTCTTTAATAAAACCGTGACTCTGTTCGTATTACAAGTGTTTTACATTCTGGCTACATATTACATGTGGCACAGGGACCCGGTTCTTTAGAAGAGATATTTTCAGGGAGAAACAAATAAGAAGGTATCAGCTCTGAAGCTGTTTCAGTATTTGTGGATTTTATGCAGAAATATAACCTCACAGCTCCTGCACTTTCTCCTTTCTTCTCAGGAAAAGCAGCTTCTCCCACTGGCATAGAGCTGCCCAACATTGACTGCCTTTCATCTGGGCCAATTATCTTTCTTCTGATTCTCTTAGCCGAGGCAGCAGTCTCTCCTTATCTGCAATTTCGAGGTCCTTATTTGACCCATCTTGGGCATGAATTATTCCTTTGTCCAGCCCATTCACATCGTCTATGCTATCTGCCTTTTAGTCACTGAGTAGCCATCTCAGTTATTATGTCAACTGCTGCAGTACCTCAGTGCTTGTGTTCAAATTTAAAAACAAACAAACAACAACAAAAAAAACCCTTCTTATACTTAATAATGGTCGCAAAGCTCAAGAGTAAGGATGCCAGTATATTGCTATAATTGTTCTATTTTATTATATATTATTATCCCTTTCTGTGTCTATTCTATAAACTAAATTGTATCATAAATATGTATGCATTGAAAAATATATATATGTGGTTTGGCACTATCTATCATTTAAGGCATTTACTGGGGGTCTTGGAAAATATTCCCTGCAGTTAAAAGGGAACTACTGTATTTCTCTTTCTGTTGATTCATTAGCTTTAGTAATTTATAAAAGGATGAATTCAGGCTGGCTCTTTTGGCCCTTATTAGAGGTTTACTTTCTCAGGGTGGTGATGGAGAGAGGAGCTACTCAAAGCTGCTAAGGTATGTTTAGCAAATTGATAAAGAAAGCTCTCTAGCACATAGCCAACTGTTAAAGGCTCAAAAACTGTCACATTTTGAATGATGAGTAGGATTTCTACAAAATTCTCTATTCCTTGGGGAAATGATTCTCTAACCATTTACTAAACTTCTTATTTTATGTGTACTTAAAAATGTCATATATATATATACACACACATATATATATATATCTTAGTTTACCTACTTGGAGCATGTATTTGTATAGAACTCATAAATACATTGTAATTTAAAAGATTTAACTTGTTCCTTGAGGTCTTCACAAAGCTCTCCACGATGTAGTAATTTTAAAAATTAAATGAAAAGGTAAAGAGTTGCAGTTGCACAATGAGATTTTAAAATTAAATTTTAAGAAGCAATATGACATTGGGGATTGAAAGAAGAAAAATGGATAGGAGTTGGGAAGATGGAACAGATAGACAGGATCAACAACATAAAGCACCCATGAACCATTGATCAAATGCTCAACCAAATAAGATTTTTTTTTCCCAATATAGTATGAGCACGTTGATCTGGCAATGATTTACATCCAAATATAAGAATTAGAAAAAATATCCTATAAAAAGTAGTGAAGAATGAAATTATAATAACCCCCAGTGCAATTAAACAACTAGGTTATATGACATGCCTCTTGCCCCTTTAATTATTCCAATTATTCCTAAAAAGAAGAGATCTATGTTACTAATAGAAACTAACAAAGTGGTCCATGGATACAGGCAGAATAAAATTCAATGCTTATTCACAGCTCAGTCTATTTCAGGTACTAGGATTTCTATTGATTATTTTGGTTGTTTGTATTTTTCTTATTTAATCCTTATAAAAACCCAAGTCCAACTAGCTCATGTACATTTTTGTGGGGGAGCACTGAAGTATTTTTATAAAAATAAAAAATAAATAGAAGATAAGATATAAATATAATATGACTACATTCTAGGTTTTGAATTTCATATGATATACAATATGTAATATAAAACTACAGTAACTGACAGAGCTTTTCTAGAACAGCTCAGGTCCTGCATCCACTGGGAAAGACCAGATAATTGAGTCTGCTCTAGTAGGCATTGAGCCTGTATTCCTGGCCAGCAGCCCAAAGCCGGGGACCACAGGGGCTGACTTAATGGCAGGGTAGACATAAAGCCAGAAGCTGCTGAGGACAGCTTCATGCTGAGGCAGGCCTAAAGCTCAGTGCTGCTTGGGAAGCTTGGCATTGGAGTAAGTTGAAGCTGAGTGCCACCAGGCGTGGCCTGGTTTTGAGTGTAGATCAGGGTGTGTGGCCACTAAGTTTGACCTAGTAGTGGAGCAGACTAAAGATAGAGTCTGCCTTGCAGGTCTGGAGCCTGAGTCTATGAAGTCCAGCCTAGCACCTGAGCAAGCCTGGAGGATCAATCTGTGGGCATTAGCATAGAGGTGGGGGTCAAAGTGGTCTGCTCAGTGCTAGATTTTACTGTATCAAGTCTGGTTTTGGAGTCCAAGGCAAAGTTCTGTGCCCACTTCTCTGTCCTTCCTCCACATGGAAGGTATCTCTGTCAATCTTCTTGACTAGGGGTGATATGGGTAATGTAAAACTATACTTTCTACCCTCTTTAATGCAATTTTTCTTATTTTTGTGTTACTTCTGGATGATATAATTTCTCATCAGTTTTGCAAAGCTAATGTGAAAGTATTTAGATATGTGAATAGTTGTTCAAACCACTGTTTTTACGGGGGACAATCTCTGTAGAGTCCTAGACCACCATCTTGCTCCCTTGGAACATTCTTAAACTAGTTTTTCTCTCTCTGTCCCTCTGTGTGTGTATGTGTCTTTGTGTGTGTGTGCATGTGTGTGTGTGTAGCATACATATATTTTCATTTATCTTGAGTAAATGGCAAATGGCAAGATATTGAATTGCTGGGTCATAGGATAGATGTATATGTAACTTTGTCTGAAACTGTTAAATAGTTCTCCAAGTTGGTTATATCATTTTTGCTACCCACCACCCACCAAAAATGAATGAATATTTTTTGTTTTCTCCATTTAGAAAACATTTGATATTATTAATCTTTTCTATATTATCTATTTTAATATTTGCAAGGAGACATTTTATTTTTGTTTTAATTTACATTTTTCTAAGGACAATTTTCATCAGCTTTTTAATATGTTTGCTAACCGCTCATACGTTATCTTTCTAAATCTATATTCCAGTCCTTTTCCATATTGAATTGATGTGTACCTTGATCAAATGTCAATATAAAGCACATAATTGACTCTACTTCTGGACAATCAATTCTGTTCCAGTGATTCATTTTAAATTTTACTACACTGTCTTCATTACTTTAGTGTTAAGTAAGTCTTAACATCATATAGTATAAATATCCTGATTTTATTTTTTTTACTTAAGAAGGCTTTTGCTCTTTAGTTCTTTGTATGTCATACAAAATGATTTTTGCACATCTTGCACTGAAGCTATTCTAGAGACAGATTACATTCCTTTCTGAGAGCACATACCTTTATCATTGTTTTCATATTTGAATAGCAATTTATTTGAATATAAACTTATAGGCTATTTCTTTTCTTTCCAGCGGTTTGAAGATATGATAATTACCAGTTAAAAATGGTTTTGCTTTGGTGCTATCAGCAAAGAGAGTAATCCATTTTTTCGTGAATCTCATTTTATCTGTGTTTTTTGTTTTTTGTTTTTTTGTCAGTCTGTCATAGTCACAGGGTGATTAATGTAGTTCTGAGAGATTGTTTGTGCTTAATGTAAGACCACAACCTACCTGTGAGAATTAGGCTGTTCCTATCCACATAAAAGTATGTATATTAGCGAGTCTGGCTTCCAAATATCAGAGCTTACTTGCCATTGTTTCTTTTTTTTTTTCTTTTTTCTTATTTGCCATTGTTTCTAAGATGTTTTATTTTTTCTGGTTAGAAAGTATCCATTATTTATTTTTAGTTCCCCAAATACAATGCATAATTATCTTTTCTAGTTGATGTTAACCTTTCCTCTTTTTCTTTGACTTTCACCAGTGTCACTATGATGTGCCTACTTTCAGTTTTCTTGTATTCACCCTTTTTCGTGTCGTGTGTGTGTGTGTGTGTGTGTGTGTGTGTGTGTGTGTGTGTATCTTACTTTTATTTTAGGTTCAGAGGCTAGATGCACAGGTTTGTTATATGGGTAAATTGCATGTCACTAGGGTTTGGATACTGCCACCCAGGTAGTAAGAATCATATTGATAAGTAGTTTTTTAACCCTCTCTCTCCTCCCACCTTCCCACTCTAGTAGTCCCCAGTTCCTGTTGTTCTCATCTTTGTGTGCATTGTACTCAATGTTTAACTCTTACTAAGATGTGAGAGAACCTGTGAAATTTGTTTTCTGTTTTTGTATCTGTTTGCTAAGAATGATGGTTTCCAACTTCATCCATGTCCCTGCGAAGGATATGAACTCATCCTTTTTTATGGCTGCATAATATTCTGTGTTGTATATGTGCCACATTTTCTTTATCCAGTCTATAATTGATGGGCATTTGGGTTAATTCCAAGACTTTGCGATTGTAAACAGTGCCACAGTGAACATATGTGTGCATGTGTCTGTATAATAGAACGATTTATAATCCTTTGGGTACATACCTAGTAATGGGATTGCTGGGTCAGATGGTATTTCTATTTCTAGATCCTTGAGGAATCACCACACTGTCTTCCACAATGGTTACTCTAATTTACACTCCCAGCAACAGTGTAAAAGCATTCCTATTTCTCCACATCCTCTCCAGCCTCTGTTGTCTCCTGATTTCTTAATGATTGCCATTCTAACTGGCATGAGATGATATCTCAATATGGTCTTGATTTGCATTTCTCTAATGAACAGTGATGATGAACTTGTTTTCATATGTTTATTGGCCACATAAATGTCTTCTTTTGAAAAGTGTCTGTTTATATCCTTTGCCCACTTTTTGATGGGGTTGTTTGTTTTCTTTCTTGTAAATGTGTTTTAGTTCTTTGTAGATTCTAGATATTAGCCCTTTGTCAGATGGGTAGATTGCAAAAAATTTTTCCCATTCTGTTGGTTGCCCTTTATTGTCATTCAATTATAGGCACAGGTTGCTCTACTTGTCTATTTGTAGTTCAAACTTTACATGAGAGAACAAAAGTTATTCCATTGCATCAATTGAGTATCAAACATATTCTATCCTGCCTCACTGTGGAACAGAAACACTCCCTCCCATGATGGTCAGAGTCAAGTAGTTTGGCAATTATACTAACCACTTTCTGTATACTGGCATGAAGAGTTAAAAGTGACCTTCTAGAAGCTATAGTTTCAAGTTTAGTGAGTCTATTACCATGTCATTTAAAAGCATCTCTTTCCCCAAAGACCTCTATATACACTGGGCCTGTCAATATAGAGAAGCATAAATTCTCCAATGAGACACTCAGAGTGATGTTGAATGTGATTACTCCTTTCTAGTCCAACTTCTGGTTTCTAAAGCTCTTGTATATTTTACCAGTTGGGAGCCTGGTTTTATATAATGCTTGTTGCTTTATAGAATAAATAGCAACTGAAAGGACAGTGGTCCACCTTTGAAGCATACCTTCTCAAAACTGATGACTCAGAAGCAGAATCAATAGGTAATACCACCATGCTACCAAGCCGGAACCTTGAGGATGATTTAATATAGAGTAATAATGGAAGAACCAATGTTCATGTGCCTACTATGACTCCACCTATGTTGTAAAGTTGTTTATTTGGTCCAAGGTTATATTTTATGAGCTTTTATATTAGTAGAGCAAATACTACCTAATTCTTTAGATAGCAGTGAAGAGTGTGGCCAGGAAATATAAATCTATACTTGTAACATGTTTTAATCCTATTTAGAAATTTTTTTGCTCTTTGCAGATGGAATGGGTCCAATATAACCATCTTGCCACCAAATGCTGAAGTGTCTGTCCTCTTTGAACAGAAGGTACCATATCTCTATCTTAGTATTGTTTATTTTTCTGGTGAGATAATGTGCATTGACATTTTAAATATATATTGCTATTTGGATACGGTGGGTCAGAGTTTTCTTCTGTGCCATTTACTCCTTTACTGTTAAGACTGAATTAGAAATGGTAATCAATTTAATATTGTCTCATATGTGTCTCATATTATGCTGATGTCAGCCATTTTTAAACTAATTTTTCAGTTTACATATTTTTTATTGACATATCTTATGCTTTTTAAGTCATTTCTCCTGATGTGTTCCTTGTGCTGGTAAGACTATCCATTATAGTCTTAATCTAAATGTTTCTTTTTATCCTGGAATACCAATGTGTTTCTTTTTTCAGTGTGTCTGTCATTTTGTTAAATTATCTATTTTTAAATCAAGTTTCTCCATACTTTTTGTTTTTTAACATGTACATACGGTTCTTGTTATTTCACATCTGGGACATCTGTAGATGTACTTTTGTATACTATGTTGTCTCTTACATATAAAACACATTTTTCTAAATCCACCTATGTCTCATATTAGTCAGTATATGGAGGGGATTGTGCTTTAAAAAATAAAAAAGAAGACATGGAAATATAACTTTTCACAGAAGGGTATGTTCTTCCTATCAGCCATTGAGACTGAGAGACCAGTCACTTTGATCCAACCAGAGGTAAAGCTAGATCAGGGCTGGATTACATATTTTGTCAATTTCAATTATTTTTAAACTTCACATAGTTTATGTGTTGAATCAGTCCTGCGTGTACAATAGTCTCCTTCTTCTATAAGGACTTTTGACTCTAAATAACTTAAGACTATGCAATCTCTCTCTCTCTTTATCCCCTCCAAGCTTCCAGTCATGCAAACACTATTCATCACAGCTCTGAACTTACCAATAACCCATCAAATGAAAATTAGATGACAGAAAGAATTACCTGTATGTTTGAGTTGCCTACAGATTCTAATTTATTATGCCATTTCTCATAGTTCTTATCAGCTCTCCTGAATTTTTCTCACCCTAAAAATGTTTACTTATTGTCATATTTGACCAAGATAACCAGGTAAGAAAGTAAGCTGCAATCCCTCCTCACCTAGGAAAAACTTTCTCATTCTTAGTGTCTTCAATGTTTTAAAAATCTCCATGTTGTTGAAAATATATTGTTTTTGATTTCTAAATTGTTATAGCATGTAACAGTGTGAACTTATCTTCTACATTCTACCTAAAAGATATATATATATGGATTGTTTTAAAAGTACTCTACCCAAGAAATCTAGGTCATCTAAGCCAAACGAAGGCTAGAGATATACCTCAGAGTGACATTGCTCTGAGTTCTTCAGCCCTCATAATACATTCACATCTATTTTCTTGGCCTTATCTAGGACTCTACTGATTCCTATTTCAGTCTTTTGACTTTGTGCTAAACTTTCCTATAGAGTTTGGCCAACGGCATGTGACAAAAGTAACAGTGTATCAGTTCTAAATCTTACCTTTCAGAGGCCTCCTCACATATCTCTTCTTACCTTTATGCTCCTCTCTCATCCCAGTTAGCCCACTAGTCCAACAGCAGGAGAATAATGTATATGGAGAAATGCCCTCACAAATTTATAGATACGTACTTATAGGCAGAGCCACCCTACTCATTAGAACTTCAAGAAGAGGTACCCAGTCAAACTAAACCAACATTAGTAAATTACAGCCTACCCTCAGACTGTAAGCGATAATAAATAATTGTAAATTTAAATCACTATGATTATGAGTTGTTTCTTATACATGCAGGATTTGAGAATAGGTGTCAATATTGATATTCTGGATGCAAAAACTATGCACGTGCCATAAGGAATATTAGCACACATATGTATTGCCCAGGTCAAGAGAGCCATAGTCAAAAGACTAGCCAGGAAAATGTCCATGAACACACAAAATAAAGAGATATTTTAGACATCTGTCACAACCAAAGGGAAGTATGAACAATGATATTTGCAAAGGTAACCTCTTTCATTTCTCTTACTTCTGCCTCTCCCTGGGTCAATCTGGGGAAATTCAGGCATTGTCTAGGAAAAGAAAAGGCATACTATTAATAATCTATTTTATAGTTTTAATTTTTATACTGAATTGATATATTCTAATTTTGACATGAACAAAGGTGACTTATATTATCTAAGATTGAACTTACAATTATGGAATCTTCCCCTCAAAAATTATGGAATTCAGTGACTGAAAATAAAGAGCCCCTACAGAGGAGGTTTAAACAGGCCATGTGAGAAAGAAAAATTCATTACCGATTGGATTCAAAGAGTGCCTCTGCAAACTCATCAATTATTTTACCATACTTCCATTTCATTCAAACTGTAATTAAAAAAATAACTAAAATGTTTAATCAATAGTTTGTGAATAACAAAAGATTTTCATATATTTAAAAATAACAAGGGATTCTATTTTTCTTATAAAATCAATTAAGTGTGAAAACAATGTAAATGAATAGTCAAACATGTAGAAAGTGATAGCTTTCTTTTTAAAAATTATAGAGTGTTGTGAATACTTTCATTTTATTTCCTTCTCTAAATTTCATTAATGTGATCAACAGAAATATAAGAAGATAGAAGCTATAGCAATGATTTAAAAAAATCTTGGGTATCATAATGATTAATTTATACATCAAGTTGGTAAGCCACAATATTAAACTATTTGGTCAAATATCAGTAGAGATGTCAATAGAATGGGTGTGTGTGTGTGTGTGTATTTATTAGATGAAATTAAAATTTAAATCAGACTTTGAGAAAAGCAGATTATTGCATGTAATGTGGGTAGGCTTAATGCAATTAGTTGAATGGCTTAGGAAACGAAAATAAATAAATAAAACTGAAGCCTTGTATGTAAGAAAGAATTGTCTCCATACTTTCATCAGACCAAACCTGCAATATCAGCTCTTTCTTAGGTCCCAAGCTTTCTGATCCACTTGGCAGAATTCGGAGTTGCCAGGCACAATAATCAGGTTTCCAACCCAAACCCCAAGAAAATCTTTAGCCTTTGTCAGCACAGGAACAGGAAATGGAAAGCAAGAGCACCCAGTGCACCTGACTGCTACATGGGAATGATATTCAATCTCATTTAAAAATATACATTAAAATATTATCTACTTGGGAAAAAAAGAGCATATTATCAGTGTCAAGGTTGATCTTATGTGAGTACTATTATATATTATTGATATATTTGTATCATAACTTACAAAATGAATATTGAAAAAATATATTTTAAAATATTAAATCAAAGTCACACATTCAAGATAATATAATTGTGCTTTTGACAAACTATACCTTTTTATAAGAAGGAAATTAAGATTTAGTAGAAACTTAGTGAAATTTACACAGGCTTGAAGCTAGGATTGTTTAAGTTCATTTTACTGAAAGGTGATTCTGAGTATAAATAGGATATTATTTTATAGAATAAATTTCAGACAAAAATTGTATACATTAAAGCATAACTTAAACTTCTACATGATCTTGGGACTCTATCAATTTCCCTTGAGTTTCTTTGTTGCTCTAGAAATTGAATCAATATTTTCTCCTATAAAGAACACTGCTATCCTTTAGCAGCAGTCAATCCAGAATGGATGATGAGAATAAAATAGTGTTTTCAATATAGAAAACACTTAATATAAGTTCTTGATGTTTCAATGAGGCAGATCCCCACCTGCCTTTTATTATTGCATTAAGGAGATGGATTTTTTTGAGAAAATAATTTGAACACTTCAGTTTTGTGGAATTAATTACATCAAATTAAAGAGACACAGACCTTTTCTCTGTGTGTTTATTAGCTGCCAGGGAAAAAGTGAAATAGAGGCATTATTGAAATGGCAAAAACAAAAACCCCATTTGATCAATTCCCAACACACATAAATCCTTTCTTCACTGAGAAGAAAAGGTGTGTCTGCTTACATCTAATGTAAAATATTGCTGTTCTGTACTAAACTTAAAACTTATCAATAAGGCTATGTGATCATGGCACTTTAAATATACAAGCATGCATGAAGGTCATAAATCGAACAGAATAATTATCAATAGTCCAATTAATGTTTTAATGATTTTTTACAATTCTTTTTTAGTTTAATTGAGCTGGAGATTTTAATTTGGTTTATTACATAGTGGAGAGTATATAGACCAAATCTGAAAAACAGTTGGAAATTACTAATTTTGGTTTCCATTCAAATGTTTGAAGATGGAAAATAATTGACTTCCAGACAGGTTTTTTTGGTGAAGAGTGTGGAGTGAGGAGAGAATTAGTCACTCTGCTACATTTAAACTTATTTGCCCTAAATGGGAGAGGACAGCAGTTTCAGAAGTTGCTTAAGGTAACATATTGATATGATGAATTAATGAAATAAGTTTCAAAAGATGTTAAACATCATGGAAACATGAACGTGAGGCACATGAGGAAGTTGATCAAAAGCACATTTGTCCTCCATCTCTTACCATTCAATGTTTCAAATCATTCTTCTAGCCAGGTCCTACTTCTAGGTTATCTGCTTAATGTCTCTCTAATATTAAAACTTAAGTGTCTGCTCTCACATCCCTGTTTCTGATGTGCCCATTTAATGAGTGATAACTCTATTTTTAATTTCACCAATTTAATATGTTAACATTAAGAAGTTAAAAAGAGAGATGCAAAACATGATGATCAGGGAAATTCATTTTCACTAAAAAGTGTAGTGGTGGAAAAAGGACTCTGAATCTAGAAAATTATTTGGCAGAAGTGCACAGCCAGAAAAGCAGGGACAACATTTCTTCGTTCCTGCAAAGACCTAGTTCATATAAAATTCATGCACGTGGTTAGGTGTTGAAATGGGAGAGTTCCTTAATTCCCCTCACAGGATGTGCAACATGTGTGACCTACTTGGTCCCCCAGTAGCTCAGACTCCTAAAGGGAGCAGGCAGATGGGCAGGTGCAGAGGCTGGCATGAGTGCTTTTGGGCTGTGGCCCCACAGCAGCATGTAAGGTGGGTGTCTGCCACTCCCGAAGCCCAGGTGGATGTGTATTACCAAGCTCTTTTAGATCTGCTCTCTGCAGACAACTTGTGTGTTAATCAGCTCAGTAGACCTCCTGCATTTTTGTAAGGGCAGGAGGCCAGTGTGACAGCCTTCCGTAACCCAAGGCCTTGCCCAGTGTACTGGAAAAGCTGGATGGCACATTGACTGGAAAGATGAGTGCAGGGTTTTACTATGTGGTGGAGGTGACTCTCAGTGAGATGGATGGGGAACTGGGAGTGGGATGGAGTGGGAAGGTGGCATTCCACTGGAGTCAGGCAGCCCAGCGGCTGGACTTTTCCCTGACTGCCCCTGGCTGAACTTCTCTCCTGGTCCAGATGTCCCTCCTCTTCTCCATTTCTCTGTAGCATTGTTCTGCTGTCACTGGCCAGCTGGTCTGACATTCAACTGCTTGTGTGTGTGTCCGCTAATGTTTCAGGTTTTTTGTCTGTTTTGAGACAGAGTCTTGCTCTGTCACCCAGGCTGGAATGCAGTGGCAATCTTGGCTCACTGCAACCTCCGCCTGCTGGGTTCAAGTGATTCTCCTGCCTCAGCCTCACCAGTAGCTGGGACTAGAGGAGAATGCCACCAAGACCAGCTAATTTTTGTATTTTTAGTAGAGACTAGGTTTCACCATGTTGGCCAGGATAGTCTCGATCTCTTGACCCTGTAATACCCCCGCCTCAGCCTCCCAAAGTGTTGGGATTACAGGGATGAGCCACCGCACCCGGCCATGTCTCACGTTTATATGGGGGCAGGATATGTGACATGATGGACCAAAAGGCAACTTTTGGGGCATGAAAACAGAAGTGCCTGTCCTCATTTAGGACCACAGGACTTCAGGCTTGAGGGTGGAACCTTTGCGGGGGAACCGCCATCTTCTACCCAGAATTTCCCTGTTTCCTTTACCTATCAGTGTTATACACAATGTTTATCCCTGCTTTTAGTGGACATTTTGTGCCTTGATTGCAGTCATTCATTCTTTGATAATTCCGATTTTTTTAATGGCACTATCGAGCTTCCACTCCTTTCTTATTATTCCCTACATTCATTGATACAGGTGTAGTGTTCTATATAAATGCTAACCTCTAATTACCACATGTAGCTAAAATTCTCGTCTAATGTCATTTGTGACTTAAGTGTTTTGAGTGGAATTGACTCTGTCTTACAGCTACAGAAGTGAATATCAATACCCTTCTTGGCTATCACAGACATTCAGAGATTTATAAGCCCTTGCTCACTTTTATTGGTTGAGGGATAATTACTTGACCCAAGATAGATGAAAAAGACTTAATAAAAGAATTTGGCTGGAATCATTGTGACAGAAAATCTTTATTTCCTTTGGAACTGGTAACTATAAAAATAATATATATTTGGAGTGACTAAGGGCTGTTGGGTAAAGAGACTTACATGGCAATGAATCCATTCAGAGGAATTATGAAGCATGAGATGTGTGAGAGATTCAGTTGATGGTGTTATTTGAGCCTCTGGTTTAACCCAAATGAAAATGCCAAACTGAACATGAAATTTTATGTTTTGTAAGTCTATAATATCACATTTTTCCTTAAACCCATTTGAGTTGATTTTCCAAAATAAGGAAGCCAAGCACTCATAAATAAATATTGTATAAAATTATTACAGATGATATTAAATTATCAACATTATCTCATGATTGAAATATATTTGGATAGTCATCGTATTTAAATCTTCCTTTTTCAGTGATTGAAATAATGTTAAATGAGGCTCCATTAGAGTAAAATTAACTCTGTTAATCTACTTGGTAACCAATAATAATTTTAAATATTTTAGAAAGCACCAGGAAATAAAATATTTATTATTTACTTAAAAGTATGTCTATATTGCATAGCAATCACATGAATTTTTGTTAAAAAATAGAAAATAAGCAAGATACAATATCTGTTATTTGATTAAGGGTCAATTGTTTGATCAATTTATTTGAAAAAATTTAAATAGTCCAGTTTTATCTATCTGTATCTATCAAAAATAAATTTTATAATTATTATTTTATATTCATGTAACATAGAAAGTTCAATTTATTACTGATATATAAAGATAATATTATCATATGTTTTGAAAATCCAAATAAGAAAATTACTGGAAAAGGAAAATTTAAATACAATGACTACCCAAATACAATTATTCTATTTTATTTGTAAACTTTTAAGTAAATACTTAATAGTGAAAAACAGGTTCTATGGCTTTAAGAGAATAACCATTTTAATTAAGAAAGATATACTTTAATGCTATGGTAAATTTAACAACTGACTTCATAAACTCTTTTTATATTTATATATGTTTGAAACCTGTATAAACATGCTACAGATCAATTTTATTACATTCTGAACATGTACTTTGAAGTTAAAAAAACTGTAATTTAGAAAATAATTTTACTTGTAGTTTAAACTCTGAATCGAGTGCTGTACGACTTGGTTACTGGCTGCCAATCTGCAAGAAGATCGTGGCAAAATTTAAATCTAAAATATAGATGCTTTTTAATATCTAAACATAATTTAGTTAATTCTTAAAAATATCTGATGTAATTTTCTCTAGGCAGTACCTATACTCCTTATAGTCTGACTAAAATTCTATAATTCAGGCCTTGCTTATGTCAACTTACACCAGAATTAGTTGAATCATTTTCCAATTAACATTTAAAAAAATTATTTACTTAAAATAAGCTAATTTGAAGCCACCAGGATCCCTATTATCATTTTATGAATTGTATGAAATAGCTATTTTGTTATTTCAATACAGCTTGGCAGAAATCGATGCCTAGTTCTTTATTTCTGTGGGTTTCTTAATGCAGGTTCTTGTGTTTTCCTTTGTGTCTCTCCATCCTCAAGCAGAGTGTCTGACATGTTTAAGAGTGCAATACATATAATAAATGAATAAATGAATACTTACTGTATCATACTTTTATGAGTTTTTATTATACATTATTTTTGTGTGTTTGTTAGAAATTATTAAGGACCTTATAACAAAAATGTCATCAGCCAGACAGGTTACTCTTTGATGAATGACTAGTAGATCAATATTCCTTTGTGTGTGGTGTTATTTACATTTGTTATATTGGAAGCTGCTTTCCGTTTTTTCCATGTATACGAAGTACAAATATCAAAGGGGGATGGAACACTAAAAAATCATAGCAGTGATAAAAGGTATCTCATTTCATTGAGAGGAAGATGGATTAGATTTGAAATTAAAGTAGGGCTACATGCTAACAAAAGCAGAATGAATCAAAGCTATAGAATAAATCCAAAGTTTGTTTTTCTGAGAATAAAAATAAGAAAAAATGTATCTATAAATAGATAGACAGATAGATGATAGATATCCTTATGTATATTTATACAATGTCAAATTACTAAATGAAAAGCTAAAATCTGTAGTTATATTGAAATTCTCTCTTTCTCTCTCTCTCTTATTTAAGTTATTGGAATTAAAAGGAAACTAGACTAGACTAGTATTTAAAATAACCAGCTACAATTGTGTTTTTGCACATTACAAGGTAAGTAAACTTGGGGAATACAAAAACTCACAAAGGCTCATCCATTCTGTTGTAAATTAGGAAACATCAGAAACAGCAAAAATGGCAATAATATTATCTGACCTGCCTAAGTTAAATACAGAGGTGTAAAGGACTAGTTGCCATAACTGTATTGTCCAATAGTCTATGAAATATATTTTTTTACTGATTTAATTTAGTAAGAATGAATACTTTGTAAGACACAAATTATTGTCTTCATTTTATCAATGAGTTTACATTTAATAACACACTTCATTTACTACAAATTCATTACAAATAATTATTAACATTATACATACCGGCTCACCACACATTCTTTGTTGAGTAAGACAGGAGAATAGAAATTACATCAGTAATGTTTCATGTCAACAATTGTAACTTTGGCTACTGAGCAGATTGGTTCATTAAGCATATCATATGTTTAAATATGGTTATATTTATGCATCTTCCCAGAGAGATGGGTGAGCTCTGTGAAGAAAGTACCATACCACAAGATGGAAAATATTTATAATTGATACAATATTTGATATGAAAGTTAGGTTTTTTTGTTTAATTTTATTTCGATTATCCTGACTGCCAAAAGTAACACGATTTTTCTTTAGTAAGCCTAAGTAAACCAATGATTCTATTGAGCAATGAAACAATGAAGATATTGAATAAATAGATCAATGGATCTCATTCTTCAATGTATATGTACAAAATATCATACCCAAGATTTCACAAAGAAAAAATGCTTTCCCAGAATATTATCCTAATGATTATGCCCCTAAATGCAACACCAATAAAGTCATGAAAAATTACTTTTGGCATTCTGTTTCTATAACAGAATCACAGATTAATGACATTTAGTGTTTCATGAGTCATTATTTTTCTTCATACTTCCTCTTGCAGTTTACTCTCAATATAGCAATTGCAACTCTAATGAAATATAAAATACCAGAATATTACAATTTGTGTATATGTGTATTTGAAAATACATGTATGATTTATGTATTATTGATACATAATTTTACACATTTTATGGGGTACATGTGATATTTTGTTACAAGCATAGAATGTGTAATAAATCAGTCAGTGTATTTACAATATTCATCATCTCAACATTTATCATTTTATATGTTAGGAACATTTTAATATCTTTATTCTAGTTATATTGAAATACACAATACATTATTGTTAACTATAGTCATCTTTATCAAATATAAACTCTTATCAAATATTAACACTTATTCTTTCTATGTAACCATGTGTTTGTATGTATGAACCATCTTCCACCCTTTCCCCAACTCACCCCACAGCCTTTCTACTCTCCGGTAACTATCATGCTGCTTTTTACTGTAATGTGATTAGCTTTTTTAACTTGTGCCTATGACTGAGAACTTATGGTATATGCCTTTATTTGATTGGCTTACTTCATTTAACATAAGGACCTACGGTTCCATCTATATTGCTGCAAGTGACAGGATTTGATTTTTTTTTATGGCTAAATAGTATTCAGTTGTGTATATATCTCACATTTTCATTATCCATTTATCCAAAGTTGGACACAGTTTGATTGTATATCCTTGTTATTGTGAATAGCACTACAATAAACATGGAGGTGCAGGTATCACTCTGGCAGACTTCTTTCTTTCTTTTGAATAAAGACCCAGTAGTGGGATTGCTGAAACATATGGCAGTTATATTTTTAGTTTTTTGAAAAAATATCCATACTGTTTTTCCTAATGGCTCTACTAATTTACATTCCCTCCAGGAGTGTAAAAGGGTTCTCTCTTCTCAACAGTCTTGACAACATCTGTTATTTATTTATTTTTTTCTTTTTTAATAATAGTCATTCTAATTGGGGTAAGATAATAGCTCATGGGGTTGAGCATTTCTTTATATTTCTGCTGTCCACTTTTATATCTTCTTGTGATAAATGTCTGTTTAGATCCTTTTACCACTTTTTGTTGTTATTTCTTTCCATGCTATTTCATTAAGTTCCTTGTATATTCTGGATATTAGACCCTTGTGAAATTAATAGCTTACAAATATTTTCTCCAATTACCAGGTTGTCTCTTCACTCTACTAATTTGTTGTTTTACTGTGTAGAGTTTTTTAGTTTAATATGATTCAATTTTGATTTTTTTTCCTTTTGTTGCTTATGCTTTTGAGGTTTTAACTATACAATCTTTGCCTAGAACAATGACCTGGAGTGTTTTCCTATATTCTCTTCTAGTTGTTTTATAGTTTGGGGTCTTACATTTAAGTTTGTAATCCATTTTGAGTTGATTTTTCATATCTATTCAATGAGAGATAAGGGTCTATTATCATTATTCTGCATGTGAATATCCAATTTTTTCATTACTATTGATTGAAAGGGGTGTCATTTCTTCAAGATATATTCTTGGTGCCAGGTAAAAAATCAGTTGACTATAAATATATAGATTTATTTCTGGGTTCTCTATTCTGTTCCATTGGTTTATGCATCTGTTTTTATACCAATACAATCCTGTTTTGGTTCCTATAGCTTTGTTGAATGTTTTGAAGTCAGATAATATGATGCCGTCAGCTTTGTATTTTTTTTGCTTTTTTTTTAAATTGCATTGGCTATTTTTTGGTTCCATACAAATTTTGGAATTGTTTTTCCTATTTCTGTGAAAAATGTCATTAGTATTTTGATAAGGAATTTCATTGAATATGTATATTGCTTTGAAATAATATTAATTCTTCCAGTCCATGAACTTGTGCTGTCTTTCCATTTGTTTGTGCCTTCTTTAATTTCTTTCATCAGTAGTAGTTTTCTTTGTAAAATTCTTTCACTTCTTCGGTTATATTTATTCCTAGGTTTTTGTTTGTTTTTTCATCTTTTGCTTGTTTTGTTTTTGTTATGGAGCAACCATATTCCAATTTTGGTAAAAAAAAAAAACAACAACAAAAACAAACAAACAATAAACACTTGCTTTCTTTTACTGTCAGCTTGCTCTCTTGAATTTTCCAGAGTCAAGCCCCAATTTTGGGGTTCACCTGCATCATTTCTGTACAATAATGAACTAGCAAAAAAATATATCAAGAAGATTACATATCTGCAAAAAAGAAATACCTAGGAGTAAATATAATCAAAGAGGTGAAAGAACTTTACAAGAAAAGCTACTTCTTTCTCTCATAGAAAATGTGGCAAATATTTATTACATAGATATTATTATTATTATTATGTAATAATAAGTCTGACATCAGGAAACATAAGGATGATGTAGCTTCTGAAGTCATCAAAATAATACTTCTACCTTTCTGCTCTATCAGACATAATGGAGTCTACCCTTTTCGCCGAGGCTGAAGTTCAGTGGCACAATCTCGGCTCACTGTAGTTTCCACCTCCCAGATTCAAGCTATCCTCCCTGCTCAGCTTCCCCAGTAGCTGGGATTAAAGACATGTGCCACCATGCCCAGCTATTTTTTGTATTTTTAGTAGAGATGGGGTTTCATCATGTTGGCTAGGCTGGTCTCAAACTCCTGACCACAAGTGATCTGCCCACCTTGGCCTCCCAAGCTGCTGGGATTGCAGGTGTGAGCCATGCACCTGATCCCTATTATTAAGATTTATAAAATACATATAGCTAGAGTATAAATAAGCAGCTCTTTGTAATTTTAGCAGTAGTATATATACAACATTCTTACATGTTTTATAATTATCTTTATAAAAATTCAAAAAAATTAGATGAATATGTAAATGTTATGAACTTGTAAATTAAACGTTTTTACAAATAAACATTAGTAAAAGAGTCCCAATAACATTTTGAAAACATTAAGCAGAAATATAAAATTTCCTTTAATATACTTACTAATGAAAATCACGTTGTTGGATGCAGGCTGGAAAAGATGTCTCATAAATAAATACATTTAAAATAATATTTTATGACAGGTAATACATTTGGTTTAGCTTTCTTTAGCTCCATCTCAGGCAACACTCTAGCTTTAGTGTATACTCACTTATTCATAGACTATCTGCCTACTTTTACTTAATGATTAGGTGTTTTATATATCATCATCACTTTATTGTTTCATAGTATCAAAAATAAAACAGAAAATTTACTAGAACCCCTCTCACAAGCACTGTATTCCTTAGGCTGGTTGGTAATTTACAGATTTCTGTGTCTCTATCTAAGCCAAAAGTCTTATAATTATTTTTCATTGTCAAATAGAAATTTTAATTACTGTTACAGTAATACTTTTGGAAAGAATTCATCGTTGAAACTTAGACATTGCTTACAAACTCTTTGCTGATATTTGCTAAGAGGCTAGAAACATTTATTTTAAGTATTTATAATAGAAGACAATAGACCAGAAGACCTTGGCTAGATGGCTAACAGGTATGTGGGAATTCTTTTTAAAAATATTCCATACCCAACTGACTAATGAAAGATAATAACTTATGCCATTTGCAAGATTTTTTGCTGATGATATAGATCTAATTGGCTAAGTGTTTAAGTGTGAGTTTTATGTCAAACAGTACAATCTACTGGATCCAGAATGCAGCTGGAAAAAGTAGAGTTTTACAAACACATCTAGTTTGTTATAGAGGCTTTTAAGTCATTAGCATAGTCACTAAGGTTATAGATGGGAATGAGTTCACCCAGATAATAAAGTAAAAGAATGAAGTTCTAGAAACTCAAAGGACACTAATCCTGTTTTGAAAAGAGAATTAGACCAATTAAATCATTGGCCTAATGATTTCACCAGGCAGACCAATTTTCTTCAGTAGCACTACTGCTAGGAACTTCAAGTTAAAAAATATATATATAAAACATCACTAAGCAGGCCACATTGTGAAACTTAATAGGATTCTACTCAGTATAGTCTTATTTTCTTTAATTTGAGTACTAATGTATAATGTGTGTGCTACACTAGACCTAACAACATTATATACTTTTTTGTCATTAAAGTACTAAAGAACAAATAAAGCTGAAGCTGCTTTTATAATTATATGGGATGCCACTCCAAAAACTCTACCTCTTCTTTTGTTTTTCAATAATATTAAAACATAAAAGCCTAATATCAGTATGCCCACATTTCTGTAAGAACTTACAATTGAGATAATTTCTCCTCCACTATATCTAAAACAAACAAAGACACATTAGATCTAAATGTAACACAAGTGCACATGCTGTATTTGGCCAACAAATGCTGCTGAATGTTCATGTTAATATTAGGACTATTTTTGCTGCAGACTAGTTTCAGCTTCTTAAGAGCTTCAAGTTAGTAAGAAAACTTTTCATATATTTCTACAAACATATGGTCTGGATTTTATTAATAGATATGTATTTTTGCCTCATTTTAACTGTATATATTGAGGAAAATATGCACTAATTACCACAAAATGCAACTCTCCGTCAGAGACTTAAAACAACAGAAATTTATTTCATATTTTCTCAAATTTCAGTGTGGGTCAGTAGAGGCTTGGTATCCTGTCAGTTTGGATCCATGCTGTCTTCATTTTTTAATGTTATCTAAGCTTGAAACATCCACATTCATGGTATGATGGAGGAAAATCAAAAAAGAGAATGATGAAGGAGTCGTTAACTGTCTTTAAGAGCCAAACCAGAAGTGATGCATATTAGAGTCACATGTCCCCATGGGACTATGGCTCCAAATCCATTTTAGAAATCTTCTGAATATAATAGGAAAGTCTATTAAAATTTCTGAGGTTCGGGAAAAAAAAACTGCTTTAATGTCTTTTGCTAAATTATAAGTAGTTACAGTGAAATATGATATTTTAATCTATAATATACCTTAGAGAGTTTCACAAGAAACCATAAACGGTTAATTAAAGTCTATTGCAAATGCCTTTTCAACTTTAACTTTAGGAGTACAGATCTACAGAGCTACCAGTACATATGTGTGTCACATTCCTCTACAGTTGGTAAATCAATAGGTGTAGGAAGACTTTTTAAAGATTTCAATATAAAAAAGAAAGATATTTATAAAATGGTATTTTACAAAAACACAATTTGTTCTTCCTTAATCCAAATGTAAATATTCATAAAATTATAAGGTTATTTTAATGCTTCTAAATTTAATAGAGAGGCTCGTATTATTAAAAACAGTACATGCCAGACAATTCAGTAGTAATGTAACATACTACTTTTTATTTAATCATTTAACAAGTTTGTGAAATTAGTAGTAGTATTCCCCATTTGTATTTTCAATAAAGGCGCTCTAATTTATTTAAAAGTACATATAACTATAAAAGTAATAGTAAGAATCTATATATTTATATCTAAAGCCTATTTTTTATCAAACTGTGTATAAGATTACCCAATTGAAACATTTCAAAACAGACTTTAGCCTAAATTGCTAGTAATCTCCTACTTCATTATAGAAGGAAAGAAGTCAAAACACGGTACTGTTTTTAGGAACTATATATATTTATAGTACATGAATAGATATTTCACTGATCCTATTAGTAATAAGTAAGTGATAAAGACTATTTAAGAGAGAGGTAGACTATCAGAAGAGTATGTAGTCATAGAATAAACTGGGGGAACATACAGAGGTTCAAGAGAATGATTTTGTCAATTATATTGAATTCTGGGAAGAGTAGAGAAGAGATTCAGCCAAGGAAGTCAAATTTATTTCACAATTAGGAAGTGACTATAACTTTATTAGTCAGAGATTAGTCAGGAAAAATAAAATCTTTTACAATAAATAATGATTTATTCTAAGAAATTAGAGATTCTGAGGAAGAATTAGAAAGAAAAGAACAGCAAACTGCTTTCAGATATTACCAAAGTGAGAATAGCTAAAATTTCTGCAGCCAATAAATCCAGATGTCTACAGTGGCAAAGTGAGTAATTCTCATGAAAAGCCCTGGAATCCAAGAGATATTCTGAACTGCCTGTTCACAGTAGATGTGATTTCAAGTGTCTGCCTGCAACAGGTTTTACTCAGTAGAACTCCAAAACCAAGGAAAGCTGCAACTGGAGTTCTAAGCTGTCTATCTGCCTTTGCCATCATAGAATATTGTCTATTTTCCTTCAACTTTTCAGAATCTGATTGCATGTCTCTCACTGACTAAATCTAAGGGGTGAGATTCTAGAAACTAAGTTTAAGGTTTCTCCCCAAAATGCAAAAGAGAATAACAAAGTAACTCTGCTGAGACCCTATGTCTTACTAGGGAGAAGGTTAATGTGAAAATATAAGGCTATGATGTAGAAAGTATGTCCAGCAAACATTGTGTAACAATCTACATATACTTTCTGCATTCTATTAAATATTTGTCCCAGATGCTATCAAATTATAGAGAAGAAAAAAAGGAATTTATAGACAATGATTTTCTGTGGAAAATTGTATATTTTAAAGTTTCTCAAGGTCTCTAATGTTTTAACTCATTAAGAAAAGGCTCTCCATTATTATGTTGGACATTGTCATTATTTGGGATTATTTCTTGCCTGGTGTTAGGAAAGGCTGCTGTGAAAATTACTAAAACACCAAAAGCAGTGGCAACAAAAGCCAATAAACACAAATGGGACCTAATTAAACTCCAAAGCTTCTGTACAGCAAAAGAAACAGTCATTAGAGTGAACAGGCAACCAACAGAATGGGAAAAAATTTTTGCAATCTACTCGTCTGACAAAGGGCTAATATCCAGAATCTACAAATAACTAAAACAGATGTACAAGAAGAAAACAAACAAACCCATTCAAAAGTGGGCAAAGGATATGAACAGACACTTTTCAAAAGAAGACATATATGAGGCCAACAAACATATGAAAAAGCACCCATCATCACTGGTCATTAGAGAAATGGAAATCAAAACTGCATTGAGATATCACCTCACACCAGTTAGAATGACGATCATTAAAAAATCTGGAGACAACAGATGCTGGAGAGGATGTGGAGAAATAGGAACACTTTTACACTGTTGGTGGGAGTGTAAACTGGTTCAACCATTGTGGAAGACAACGTGGTGCTTCCTCAAGGACCTAGAAATAGAAATTCCATTTGACCCAGCAATCCCATTACTTGGTATATAACCAGAGGATTATAAATCATTCTGTTATAAAGACACATGCACACGTATGTTCATAGCAGCACTGTTTAAAATAGCAAAGACCTGGAACCAACCTAAATGCCCATTGATGATAGACTGGACAAGGAAAATGTGGCACATATACACCATGGAATACTATGCAGCCATAAAAAGTGATGAATTTGTGTCCTTTGTAGGGACATGGATGAATCTGGAAACCATAATTCTCAGCAAAATGACACAAGAACAGAAAATCAAACACCGCATGTTCTCACTCATAGGTGGGTGTTTAACGATGAGAACACATGGACACAGGGAGGGGAGCATCACACACTGGGGTCTGTTGTAGGGGGCAAGGGAGGGACAGCGGGAGGTGGGGAAGTCAGGGAGAGATAACATGAGGAGAAACGCCAGATGTAGGTGATGGAGGGATGGAGGCAGCAAACCACATTGCCATGTGTGTACCTATGCAACAGTCCAGCATGATCTGCACATGTACCCCAGAACCTAAAGTACAATAAAAATAAATAAATAAAAAGAAAACACATTATTATGCAAGACTAAGAAAGTAAAAATGGCTAACAGTTGCCAAATGGCCAATTTCAGTTCAAAGCAAATATAATCTTCTGACTAGAGTCTTTTGTAGTTGAAAAAAATATTGATATATAGGATAAACAACCATAAAACAGTATTGCTAAAAATGTGTTTGAATAGATTTAGTTGACCCCATGGTTCATTGAAGGGGTATATATATATATGTATGTCTGTCATATCATATACAGTTTATATATATATGTCATCCATATTATATGATAGCATTATATAATACATGTGCTACATATGTGACAAATGTGTTGCATATGGGTTATACATTTATACATGTGTATGGCTACAATATACATGCCATATATGTAGTATGACTATATATTTATGAATATAGCTGTATATATAAAAAACAGTATAGCATGGCCACTGCAAGTCAAAACAGAGATTGCCATAATCACCTTAAGGCTGTAAAATGATTTATTTGAATATCAGTTCCAATTTTTTGAACCAATGCATTTGTTAAATCTTGCATTATATATGCCTATTAGTAATTTTTTAAGTAATATTAGAGTACTAAAGGTTCTGGGAAGACCTGAATTTATATGATGTTTAATAATGTTTACTTCTGCATTTCTGAAAAGCATTTTACCTGGCAACATATTTGTACTGTATTTTTTAAAATATATACTCTAAGAAATATTCTTTGGGAATTACTATCTAGAATGGTGTTTCCATTGGATGATAATGTATTTTTCAGTTGCAATGGGTCTACCTCTCTTTTATAGTCATTTAGTAGAATCAAGATGGTCATCATCTGAAACTTGATTCAGATGTCAAGACTGATGACACCCCATACACTAAAACCATTTGTGATAAAATTTATTACTCACATAAAGAAATTCTGGATATACCAGGGCAGAAACAAGCAAATTTGTGCCAGCTTGGGCAAAAGAAGAGGTTGTGGGTTGAGCCTTTGTAGGAACAAAAGTTGGAATTGGGGAAAATTCCCCAAGTGCAGGAGGCTTAATTGTTTTGTCTACAGCAACAAAGGAGGCTCTTGGATGAGGCATAACAAGAACTAAATAATAAAACATCAGTAATGGAGTTAGATTTCTTATTATTCACCTCTGATATTTGGTTGAAGACTGAAATGTGCCATGTCTCATTTCACTGAGGTTGAGTGTAAATATAAATTTTAGTACTGTAAGCCTATGCCCCCATCTATAATGAAAATGAAAAGTCCTTCAATGAAGATATGCACTGATTTACTCTAGATGGATGAGGACATCTGAGAGAGGTCTGTGGGTGTTCAGGACATTTGCTCAAATACCCAAGTAATATTCTGAACTTTAACCTGTTGAATCTTTTGTTGGACCACCTGAACGACTTTGCCTGTGTTGTTTACCCATGTGTAGTAAAATATTTAATGCACCAAAATGCCATATACTCAATTGTGAAAGTTAATATTAGGTGTCAACTTGACTGGATTGAGGGATGCCTAGTTGGATGGTAACATATTGTTTCTGGGTGTGTCCATGACAGTGTTGCTAGAGAAGACTGATATTTGAGTTAGAGGAATGAGATAGGAACTCTCAACTTCAATGTGCTTGAGCACCATTCAGTCAGCTGCCAGTGCAGCTTGAACAAAGCAGGCAGAAAAGGGGAGATTAGCAGTTTGCTGAGTTCACCCACTACCTCTCTCTATCTTCCTGTGCCAGACACTTGGCTTCCTTTCCTCCTACCCAACACTGCCTTCTGCCTAAATATTGCTGATGCCTTCTAGGCTCATTCTGCCCACTCAGCCGGGTAGACTGTGCTCAGTTCATGCTACTGGCCCAGATCCCACACCTGCCAAGGGAGAGCTAGGCACAGAGCAGTGAGGGGTGTGTAGGTAAGTGAGCATGGGGCCCTGCCACTGTGCACAGCAAGGCATGCTGGCAGCTGTGGTGGGGTAGAAAGCTCCAGGCCCTAGCATAGGTGCCAGTTCCATGGTAGGTTGTGCTGGACCAGACATATGGCTTTCAGCTTCCACTGAGGGCACCTGTGTCTGGACAAGGGGAACATGGTGGCACCAGAAGTTTGGAGACTCCAAGAATGGCAGAGCCCCAAAAAAGATGTCATAGCCCTGGTTCAGGGAGCCCATAGGTCTGGGCTTCCCAAGGGACTGAAGCTCTTCTCCCCTTCTTGTAGTCTGCCACATGATGAGTGGGTGAGCGTGTTTCAGCCCAGTTTGTGTTACCGCTCTTTCAGTCCTGACATTCAGTGAGTCTCAAGTTCTTGTACCATGTCTAGGAAAAATGAGGTTGTGGAAAACTGGAGGGCTGAGCAAGATGGAGAGGAGCTTCACTGAGTGACAAAACAGCCTCTCAGGAGACCCTCCTTTCCACAGGCAGGTCATCTGGAAGAGTGTGCAGCTCTCAGTGGAGAGGAGACCCACAGTGGGTAGCTCCTTTCTGCAGGCATGTTGTCCCAGCAAGTGTCCCACTCTCAGAGAAGAGACTGGCCAGGGATAGCTTCCTTGTGCAGGCAGGTTGTCCCGATGAATCAAGGAGACCCAAAGTGGGTAGTTCCTTTCTGCAGCTGGTAATCCAGATGTCTGTCCAAGTCTGGCTGAGTCCCGGGGGTTTTTGCAGGTGCTGTAGGAAGGAAGTGAATGATGATTGGTCCATGGGCAGGCCGGGAAAAAGCACCGTATGTTCTCACTCTGGGCTGCGGACTCCACAGGACCTGGCAGCCCAACCCCCAGGCTTCAGGCTTCAGGTTGTTACTGACTTGAAGGTACTGTTCACCATGGACCGTCCCTTTCTTTCCAAAAGCCTGTCTGCCTCCTGCCGCCATCAACACGCCCTCCACGGAGCCTAGGTTGTTTGTGCTGAGGGTCACCTGCAGGCCTTCGCAGAGCAGCCATTGACACCTAGTCAGCCTCTCTCCTGTGCTCATGGATACAATGAGTCAGTGCCACGCTGAGTGCAAACATACCTGGCCAGGTTGAGACAGCCCTCAGTCTTGGCCACAACTTTGTTCTGCCTTGCAGTGGGCAAGGGGAGCCAGGAGAGGCCAGGGAGCAGGAGCAGGCACTTAGAATCCTGCAGTCTAGTAGTAGGGCAGTTCGCGGGTCCTGGAGAGCTTATTGATTCTGGAGTCTGGAGTCCCAGCTGGACAGCTGCAGCTACACCCAGCAACTCAGGGCTCCCGCCACACTAAATCAATAGGGGATAGGGCTCTCACCTGTTTCAGGCCCCCACCAGCTCCGTGGAGCCCACAGCCCTGGCTGCACTTCCTCTGCTGCAGCCAGTCCAGATGAGTCCCCACTGGTGTCACTTGGACATCAGACTCCAGGTTCTTTAGATTTTGAGCTCTGAGACTTGCGCCAGTAGTCTCTTGGGGAACTTTCAGGCCTTCGGCCTCAGACTGAGGGCTGCTCTGTCAGATTCCCCGTTTAGAGGCTTTTGGACTTGGACTGAGCCATACTATCACCTTTTCTCTTTCCCTACTTTGCAGATGGCCTATTGTGGGAATTCTTGTAATCCTGTGAGCCAATTCTCTCTAATAAACTCCTAAATATATATATCATATTGGTTCTGTACCACTGGTTAGTGCTGACTAATACACCAGTTAGTTGAAAACTTAAATTCACCATTTTTATTTGCAAGATTTAGTTGGCTAGTAGATAGTCTATGGCTAGGCCATCATCCATAACCCATATTTGCCAGAGAGTTTTGTCTCTCATTTAGGGGTTTGAAGACTTCAGTGATTTTAATCACATATTTGGATATTATTTTGGACATATCCTGAGTGGCATCATTTTAGAAATTTTCTTGAATACCAGTGTAGGTTCCTAAAGGAGCACCATTGACCTCCAGTATAGTCAGCAGAATAAGAACAGTTGGCAAGTATATAGAACACTGGGGGAAAACACTGGTGTGGTTTGTTCAAGGGCAGGAGCTGAAGAGGTATATTTAGGCATGAATACAGATAGTACAAAGCAAACAGGAAAAAAAATCTGAGGCAAAGTGATAAAATATTATTCAAGGGCAGTAAAACCAATAATCAACAGAGGATAAAGTCTTAAACCAAGAATTTATGTTTCTATATCAGCTTTAGAATTAAATTGGGCCTCAGTAGCCTGAACTTGCTGTGGGCAGACACAGGTATGATTTTAATTTGACTCTTCACTACAGAAGTCTACGAATTCTCAAAGTTCTTCCTTCCTAAAAGGACAGCCTGAACATATATATATATATATATATATATATATATATATATATATTTTTTTTTCAACCATTTGCCAAGCCAATTACTACACAATTGAAAACGCCCCTGAAACCTTAGAAGATATTTAGTTTGGGTTGTTGGTAGGGCAGGATATCCTCTAGTTCCTACATGACTGCCTGAACTTTAACCAATTTACTTAAACGGGTTTCATTCTTTATCAGGAATATTCCACACAGATGAAAAGGAAAAGCTCTCCAGTAAACTCCGTCACATGTGACTGGGTGTTTCTCTTCTTAAAGTTTATGAACTCCTTTTATGTTCACTCTGTTTATCCCAAGTGGTTTCTCGGGTAACCAAAGAATCTGTGAGGGAGGTGACATTCCCTAGCACTCTAGCACTGGGCAAACGACTGATGGCAGGAGATAACATTTCTTTCTGCAGGCTGAATATGCCAGAGAGCACAGATTTGGCTCCATCCTGTAGCTATCATTTCCATTTGAACAGGGAGGCCTCAATAACTGTGCCAGGCTTGTGAGGTGCCATTTAAATCACTCAGGACCAAAATGAAGAAGGCATCCTTTTGCATATGAAGCAACTTATAGCCATCAAGAGTTTTCTAGCATAGGAAGCAGTCACAAGAGCTTCCTTTTTGAAGAAGTCTCCAATAAGCACTAAGGAAAAGACCTGCTATATTATCATCTATAGTGACTCTAGGGCCTTTTTTATGAAGCACCCCATTCAAAGTGGAGTCATTTGTATGTGACCACATACACAGGTGTTAGTTTATATATATGTATATATATTCATATGTATAATATATGAATATATATACATATACGTT
>PVKV010008622.1:0-30164 GCA_004027835.1 Alouatta palliata
TCCCAAAGCTGGAAATGGAAAAGAAATAGATCCTCCCCTCGCATCTCCAGATGAAATACAGTCCTGTTAAGTCGGCTTTGGACTCCAGACCTCTGGAACTGTCAGATAACAAATGCGTGTTGTTTTAGGTCACAGATTGCGGTAATTTGTTACCAATACACAGGGTCACATGATTGGTAAGTAGTGAAGCAGTGACTTCAAATCTTCTGTATTTAATTTTCTAATCTCTGATCTTCCTTCTCATATAGACAACTTATATTTCTAATCACAATTGAATAAATAACATGACCATATTAATTTTAAATAGTTTGTATCATTTTAAAATTTGTGTCAAATAATTTACTCTGATATTTTCTTCTAAACATATGTATGTTAAAACAACCAAAATTTTTGCTTCTTGGAATGCTAACTTCAGTTCCTCCAGTGTGTTTTGTGTTTACTGCTTTCTTAGCTAGAGTCCTATCCTTCCTTTCCCCCCAACACACATGGATCATGAGCCATTTTATCAGCACCTAATGCAAATGTTAATGCAGTCCTCATCTTTTCAATATCTATGACTCCTTGTTGCACTGGGTACCCTTTTACTATCATGTATTATACTGCGCCATGTTTTATACTTATTTGTATATGCCTTCTTCCTCTATTAGATTGTGAATTGCCTGAATCTGTGGAGAATATTTGCCTCTGTTTTATAATCATGAGTCCCTAGCCTAGGATATGGCTCCAGGTAGGTGATCAGTAGAAATGTGTCGAATTGAACTATGACTGCTTAGAGCTGTGTCTTTATAAGGCAGCTCTCACCCATTTAATAACTTCTAGTTCTGCCACAAGGCTTTAATAAATACGGTGTAAGCCCCAAAAATGCACTTTTGGGTCAAATATATTGAGTTCAATCCTCCTTTCCACAAATATTGCTGAAATAAGCCTGGATTCCATCCCAGTTTCTGTCAAAAGGAACTTTATAGGCAACTCCTGGCTTTGGCTAAGGCCTTTATCCCAGAGACTCAAAGGCCATTATAGCTGCAAATGCTTCAAATCATAACAAAAAAGAAGGTTGTATTACTAAATTATGTGAACTTTTTCAAACTCAACATATCAATCATTCTTTTTGAAACTGTAAATTCTCTGTAGAGTATAACACATTTATGAAGTGAAGAAAAATTGTTTTATCTCTTGCTGGTTAGCATTAAAAGCTCATAACTGATTTTTTAAAATTTCTATCTAGTATTATTACATTATTAGCTTCCAGTTGGCAATAGCTAATTAGCAAATAATATTCTTCTTAATTGTTATAGGTGATTCTCTTCCTTAATGTAAACATCTACCCTAGGCTAGTCAGACATTTATTTGAATTATTCTCACAGGTATTATCATGCAATTCTGGATCAACTATAATTCTTATTTTATTTTTCGTATTCCTTAGCTTGTGGGTTCCTCATACTAACTTACTGGTTGTTAAAAAGTCTTAAACATATATGTTTCTCATAGGATGTTGTAGAAGTTTGTTAGATACAATAAAAAACAACTTTCTCTCTCTCTCTCTCTCTCTCTCTCTCTATATATATATATATATATATATATATATATATATATATATATATAAAATCAATGTCTGTGTCAATGTGTAATTTATTTCTTCATCCTGCATATCTGAATAACTCCGAGTGTAAATATATCAGCACAAAAATTTTGTAATTGTGCTAGTGTCCTGCTGTTCACATTTCATGTTTCTGTACTTCAGAAAATTTTTAAAAACTTATCATTATTCATTTTAATATGGTTCAGATACACTATACACCAATACTTGCCCTATTTCTGGCTGCTGACAGACTTACTCCTAAAGGCATATGCTTTGAATATTGGTGGTAGATCATTCACGGAGTAACATTTTTAGAAATCAGATGTTCAAAGCCTATTTTCTCCTAAAAGGTCACTTTAGGAAAGATTACTCCTCTTCAAAACCACAGGATTTCAAAGTTAAAGCAATGGGTACTGTGTTGGACACTGCAACATTTAGCAACTGGGAAATATTCCTGAATTAATTACTTTTGGCATGTAGATGAACATACCCATTTTGGGGTGGTTAAGGAAAGGGAATATGGGTCAAATATCTTTGGACCTTAGAAACTTTTGTGTTGATGTTGTTCTTGACCAATATGTTTTCAAGTACCTGTGCTCACATATTCAAAATAAACCGCTGTTACTGCTTTGTGTAAAACTATCATCGTAGAAAAGCGATGATGCTAGAGTCACAGAAGCATGGTTCAAGTTCTTGTCTAAGTTTTTGATGTTTCCTCATCTGTTAAAATAAGAAAAACCTATTCCAGCATTGTTGTGAGAATCACAAATGATATTTTACCTGCAGTTCCTTATACATAATGAGCATTTCACTAATAAAGTTATTACTATTTCCTGATGACATTTATAAAAAGAAAAGCTAGGCTGTTTTTCATTATCATTGAGAATTATAGATAAGAGTTAAGTCTCTCCACATTAGGCTAGGCTCGACTGATAAATAAGCTGCACCTTTTAATGAAGGACAAGGTTTTAATATTGTTCTCTTAGTTCATTTGTGTGAGATAGCATAACATCTAATACAAGGTAATTTATAAAGGACAGAAATTTATTTCTCACAGTTATAGAGGGTAAGTCCAAGATGAAGGTGTCAGCACCTGCTGAGGTCTTCTTGCCGTGTCCTTACATGATGGAACGCAGAGGGCAAAAAGGCATGAGAGTGAACCCAGGAGCCCTGTTGATAATGGCATTAATGTAATAGTACTAATTAGTTATTAGTACTACTAATAAAGTACTGAGATGGATATGATTTCATTTAAAGATACTCAATTTAGTTTAGGTTACATTTCTTAAACCACACTGAAAATTGTGTATCATGTGACCTAAACACCTCGCAGTAGGCCCGCCTTCCAACATTGAGCATTTTGTTTCAGACACATGGATTCTGGGAACATGTTCAAACAAGAAATTGTCATTCTTTGATTAATTTTTAAATTGTAATTCTATATTTACTGCAGAATTACAGATGGAAATTGTGCAATACACTGACAAGAGAAATATTATAGATACAAGGATAAAAGGCAAGATATGGTAGCTGGGAAACACTAAGGATAGAGAGAAAATTAAGAGGGGAGTTTAAAAAATATTTTCAATGTATCTATTATATTTATTTCTCATCCCTCAACTAAAACTTATACATCATAGAACAAAAGAATCTACGTCACTTTCCAATGTTTTCAAACTGAATTTGTATGTGTGTATGTGTGTGTGCACCAACATGCAGTTGTGTCCATTTTCTTGACTGCAATAAAGTACTGAGGTAGCATATGATGTAGTTTAAAGACACCTAACTTAATTTGGGTTACATTTCTTGGGCCTCATCCAAAGTTATTTACACATTTTTGCTTAACGAATCATTTCCAATGTGCAATGTTACTATTTAAATTCATAAAAGAAGGGAAAACAGTTAATTCAGTGATCTCCTTCTTATGAAATTTAACTGAACCAATTTATGCTAACTAAACTCATGAAAAGAAAATTACCTGTTGAAGTTGAAATGTCAACTCATTCAGGAAGACTTCAGTGAGCAAAATCAAACAGAAGCAATGCTGTCTCTTATCTGCCTTTAAACTGGACAGGGAAGATGTGGAACATATACACCATGGAATATTATGCAGCCATCAAAAACGATGAGTTCGCATCCTTTGTAGGGACATGGATGAACCTGGAAACCATCATTCTCAGCAAACTGACACAGGAACAGAAAATCAAACACTGCATACTCTCACTCATAGGTGGGTGTTGAACAATGCGAACATATGGACACAGGGAGGGGAGCATCTCACACTGGGGTCTGCCAGGGGGAAAAAAGGGAGGGACAGCGGGGGGTGGGGAGTTGGGGAGGGATAGCATGGGGAGAAATACCAGATATAGGTGATGGGGAGGAAGGCAGAAAATCACACTGCCATGTGTGTACCTATGCAACAATCTTGCATGTTCTTCACATGTACCCCCAAACATAAAATGTAATAAAAAAAAAACTCTCAAGAAGGACATCAACAAGCATCATATAGCAGAGTTAACTCTGAGCCTTTTTTTCATCCTTTTATACTATAAATTTCTTCAATATAGAGAATGTGTTCTTATTTTTCTATGCTTAGCTCAATGAATACTTGTTATTTGATTTAAGAAATTTTAGTTTATGAGATAGAATATCATTTTTTTCACATAGAATGCAATTTTCCAACATACTTCTTTAGTGCCTGAAGTAATTATATTTGCAAACTGTGGAATCTTTTTCTACTATAAAAATATATGCTGACCACGCAATCCAGGCAAAGGGATTTGTGTGGTCTTGAGGGATATTTCATTCAAGCTGTGGTAGAGCCTGGAAAATTATCTTTGCTTTCTATACAGTACAACTTTTTAATGGTTTAAGTGCTGATGCCTCTCAAACATTATCTTGATCCCATTTCAATCATTCTATAAAAATACTGCTTTATTCCTTTGCTTTATTCATTCTACCCAGATTCTATTAAAAATGCCATACCCCGAGAGGCTACATTTTTTAAAATACATCAAAATTAATTAAATCACAAACGCCTTGCTTTACAGCAAAGTTACAGACTATCTCTTTGGGTGAATTACTTTTACAAATTATTAATCTCTTCACCATGAATTTATTATTTTACTTTAAGAGAGTGACATTTTATGATCTGGTCCTCAGATTCTTTGAACACATGATATTTGGAGCAGGCAGCTGCTGTCCTAATCGTGAAGACAGCAATAAATGAAATGCAAGGCTTTAGGAGTTTCACTGCTTTCCAGATTTAGAATAGAAATTTTTAAGAAATTATTCTTTCTCTCTCGCCCTCTGTGTGTGCGTGTGTGTGTGTGTACGCACGCGTGCGCACGCATGTGTCTGTCTCTCCTGCCTCTTTTTCTTAAAAATCCGGAATGAAATAATTATTTTTCATGCATTCAAGAAAACTAAATTGAATAAATTCGCTAGTTATTTTAGTTTTATGTAAGCTTAATACGAAGGTAAAGGCAAATAGAATTTGGGATACCTACTGAGTTAATTTCCGTATTTCTGTTAGATTTTGGTTTTATGCCTTCTTGAACTGAAAAAAAATCTATAACTAGTGAATTGGGACAAAATAGTGAAATGCAGCATCCAAATGGAATATGGAGGTTTTGGATTTCCTAATGGAAATCTGGAATATATACCTCTTTCATAGTTAGTGAACACTCAGTTAGCAGAATATTATACTTTGGGTCATAAATGAAAGAAATTAAATACTGTATCAGCAAATGGTCACAGGGAAAAAACATACAGACATAAACGTATTCTTACAAAGAAGGTTTTGGGTGGCCTGAAGGAAAAAAAAAAGCCCTCAATTAAAACCAAACGTTTAATGTTTATCCAAACTGTAAAACTTACCTGTCAAAATTAACCCCAAGCTTAGCCATTTAAAAAATTCATGTAACAAACAAGAAAACAATTAATTTCAGTTTTAAATTTTGATAGCAGACTATCAAGCTGCTCCAACTTTTTACTCAACTTGGTGATTCTGTAATATCTCTATACAGTAAAAATATTTGTTTTTACTACAGTTTTTATTATATATCTATTGTATTCCATTACTCTGTGAAGCACAAGAGAAAAAAAGATTCTTAAATCTCAGGCCTTTCATTTAAGGACTGAAAATCTAGCAAAAGAGAAAGGAGGTGGTGATGCAATTTACTTTTTAAATCAATGAGATTGATTGTCTAATAGCAGTGGGTTTTTTTTTTTTTCATTTTCTTATGCTTATTGGGTTTTAATAAGATGTGGAAGAGATTATTTAATGAATAAATTATTTGAAAATGGAATTACCCTCACAGCTAATCTTAGATTGTGCTTACATGCATGAAAGAACCAAGTGGATTTGTCACCTGAGCGAAGTCTCATTTAAGTCTTTTCCAGAAATGCATTGTTAGCAGGAATATTATACTATGTACACTGGTAGTGGCTTATTTTATTGTTTATTCAGATTTTTCAAGCTCTGTCCTTAACTCACACCAAAACCACTACTCTCTAAATTAAAGCTGCAAATCAAACTGCCAGAACCAGGTCTGCATCTGAGATTAGTGTTCAGATGTTTTGTATTCAAATTATTTGTTACTGAGAGATGCATTCTATTCCTTTTCTTTTCCCTTTTAACCCACCTTAACAGCAGCTTCATTCCATTTGCTTTGGTGAGATGAATGCCATTTACACTTCAGTTTTCACCTTTTTGAAAATACTCATAAGGGAATAAATCTACACTTTCCAAAATGATTGTGCATAAGGAAGTCTGGGGCTGCTAAGAGGAGGTGTTAGACACGTATGGGAATGTATTAGGTACAATCACACCTAAATCTCAATGATTTCCTAAGTGATAGAGCTAAGGTATAGAGGAGAACTGAGAGAGTTGGCAAAGATTAATTATACTTGACTTTCCTCTCAATAATTATAAACGTCTAAAACTTTATAACTTCTATTGGTTGGGCATTTGGTTATAAAGCTTTGTGGAAATAAATATAAGAGATACGCAATTAGTTATTAAGCAGATTTAATTTACTCATTTGTGTAAAAGAACATATGTGTTGCACTGTCTTGGCATTAAAATATGAACACTAGTTTGTATGCAAGCAGATCATCTTGATTTTTCAATAACATGGTAAGACTCTTTAACCTTTGTAATAAGCACATGGTTGTGCCATTTGCTTTCTTATAGTGATTTACAGTAAAGTCCTAAAACAACAAGAAAAAGAAATTGGTGAGCTTGAAAGACTATGTACTACCCCAAACCAGGAATATTGAGAGATAAAAAGAAACTGAATGAGTTAAACTCAGATTACTCATGGGTGGAAGCAGCACTAAGGAGAAAAGGAAAGCTAGTAGATGCTTACAGCAGGAAAAGAGAGACAAACACTAGAGCCACCCTTATTATGGCCCAGGAAAGCAAAGTGAATATTTAAAAACACCAGTTTTAGAGATAGATTTGGGTCAAAATTCTATCTCTGCCATTTATTATTTGCGTAAGTATAAGACATTTTCAGATTCATCATTTCTAAAAATGGTACCTGCTAGATTAGATTGTCATAAAAGACTTAAATGATGAAACTCAGGTGTAGGAGGAAAACTAATGTAAGAGGCTGAGAAATGCTACATAGAGAGATAAAGAGACAACCAGAATGAAGTGTTATTATAGAAGGAAAGAGAGTGTCTTACTATGGTTATGGAATCAATAGGAATGAATGCTGCTGTTCAAAGTTTTGGTAGAAAGAAAACTGAAAACTATCTTTAGTATTTGGTATAGGAAGAATGAAAAATGCTACAATATAAATGTGTTTGTAAAAATAAAGGCTGACAGAGGGGGATCAATGGACCCATTGGTGGTAGGGAATGGAGGAGCTGGATATGAAAAAGAGTGACACAGATCAGAGTAAGGGGGTGGCTAAGGAGCGAGATGAAGATACGGTAGCAAGATCAATGAGAATATCATCTGACCCCAAATGTTATTTTGTTTAATCACTTTAGTCTGAATGTTCCATTAAATACCAGATACAGGTGATGGGGAGGAAGGCAGCAAATCACACTGCCATGTGTGTACCTATGCAACAATCTTGCACGTTCTTCACATGTACCCCCAAACCTAAAATGCAATAAAAAGTATATATATTATTTAAAAAAAAGATATATCAACTTTTGTCATAAACTCTTTTAAATATTCTAAAAACACAGTGTCAGTAATTTTCCTATGAAAAACTTACAGAATTTCTTTAAATATTCATTAATGATATGGAACCTACATAGACACCATGCATTTGGACAATGATATGCTTAGTATGGTAAATTAATTATTTTGTCATATTCATCTTATTTACTATGGAACCTAATAGTACTTCTGAACAATAAAGGCACATTTTTTTTCAGTGAATAATGGAGTTAGAAGTAGGAAATAATGCAATTTTTACATGATGGTGATAAAATAATTAATCTTTCTAAATCAGGTATGGTAGCACATGCTTGTAATCCCAGCTATTCAGGAAGCTAATGTGGGAGGATTGCTTGAGGCTAGGAGTTTGAGGCTGCAGTAAGTTATGAGGGTGCCACTGCAATTTAGCCTTGCTCGAGTGACAGAGCAAGACGCTGTCTGTAGAAAATAAATAAATAAATAAAAAGATATTTTCTTTTTCATTTTGAATACTTGTAAACTAAGAAATCATATAATCACAAATAAAATAACAGTTATGATTAAAGTTTTACAAGGTGATTGAACAAGCATCATTAATTTCCCTGTGTTTCTATAAGAAAAATACATAAAATAAAGACTCAGAAAGGGTCATCTTGATGTAGGATTGATTATGATAGCAAGCAATACACAAGGATAATCACAATGAAATTTTGAATTCTTGTGGTAGGAAGTAATTTTGAACACAGTCTTGCCTGAAGAAGAATCTAAGATTATATTGGATAGAAAATTGGAAATAACTGTCCCAAACTTTTTCTCATGAAACCATTATGACATTCCACCTGTGCAGCTTCCTTTGAATTCAAGAGAGACTCCCAATGGAGGAAGAACTGTGGCTTGGTGGAAAGGAAGGAACTCAGTCCTACATGAATAAGCTCCAAGAATGTTCTGAAAACATATTTAAAAGGAATTTTTCAAAGCACCTACTATATGCCTTAGGGATAAGAGAATAGAGACTGCCAACTTTTAAAATCAGTTTCTAAGAGTTTCAAGCTTTGCAACGAACTTGAAGTTTAACAACTGAGACATCTTCATTTAATGGAAGGAAGAATGAAGAAACTCTCTCACAATGATTGTGGATCATTTTCTTAAAACTGCATTTTGATTATCTAACTTAATGGATTAGAAACATGCAGATTCAATTTTCTTTAGCAAGAAGCTACTTAAAAATTGAGGGTAAGTTTCTGGGCCAAAGTTAGCTTGGCACTGGACAGCCCAGAGTCTTTGAAAATAACCCTCAAATATTTGATGAACCCAAATGGCAGCCAAGTTCCCAGAAAATATTGAGCAGAGGATGGTTACTCATGTAAGCTAAATCTCCTAGTGGACATTAACTATGGGATATGTAAGGGAAGTAAGTGGTCAGAAGAAAGATAAATAGGACTAAATATTCCTTTTCTTTATACTCAATTTCTAATTGATTTTGTTCCCCATGAAATAAAGCACATGTGTAATGTGTATGTGTGTGTGTGTGTATTTAAATTTGTGACTGAGTCTTCAGCATGGTGAATCCTTATTTCACCATGCAGAGTACAGTACCCGTATGTACATTTTGACTCCCATTTTTATTGCTTTCCGATATAAATTATAAAGGGCTAAAAAGTAATTTATAATTCTCTAAAAAATAATAAAACTTTTAATTGATTTTTGTTTTTGTCTTTGTTTTGTAAAATATTCAAAATAGGACAGAAATCACATGTAGAAAGAAGCAACCACATAGGCGGTAAAATATCAAACTCCCTTGAAATTGCTGCAGAATTTATCATGCCCATGTCCTCCTACTTAAGTTTTTTTAATTTGTTAACTGACTTCAGAGTCTTTAATATCTTCAAATGGCTTACACCCTGTCTTCAGGGTAATTTTTCTACAAATTAATTTGTGTCACCCATAAAATACTGGTTAACTAAGTATATTGTTCCTCTCTCAGCCAGTTCTCCACACCTATGCTCCGGCCTTATGGAGTTACTTTGCCTCAGTATCCCTGCAAATCATAGTCACTTTTAAAAACATCATATGCTTTCTGTTGTATTGTCGACCTGTGCTAATACAGGAGGTAGCTGTGGTCTGTACATTCTCTCTAAAGTATTGCATGACCTTCCAGGCGTAATAGAAAAATCTCATCTCTGGGTTTCCAGCTTGTGCCTCTGCTCTTCCTTTGATAAATGAGAACAGGCCTTATATTTATCTCTGTATCCCAGCAGAGAAGAGCTGATTAATCATACAGCAGAATTTTTTCTCCCTCAGGCTTGGTGCAGTGGCTCATGCCTGTAACCCCAGAACTTTGGGAGGCCAAGGTGGGTGGATCACCTGAAGTCAGGAGTTCGAGATCAGCCTAGACAACATGGTGAAACCCAGCCTCTACTAAATATACAAAAATTAGCTGGAGTTGATGACGCATTTGTGTAGTCCCAGCTACTTGGGAGGCTGAGGCAGGAGAATCGCTTGAACCCGGGAGCTGGAGGTGGCGGTGAGCCGACATTGTCTCATGGTATGGTACTCCAGCCTGGGCAGCAACAGAGTACAACTCAGTCTCCAAAAAAAAGAGAGAGAGAGAATTTGTTCCCCCTTTTCTATAGGATACATATGGTTTTTATAAGCAGTTACCGAAGCAGTGTCTATATTTTCCCAATTCCCTTGCATCTAGATGGAGTCTTGCCAGGGAAAAGTGGTATTTGTCACTTCCACCAGAACAAGGTAATTAATAAGCAATTTTATGTTGTCTATCCTTTTCTATTCCAACTTGTAGTAAGAAGCATAATACTTTGAGGCCCTGGGTGATGATGCATCCACAAGATGGGAGGATCCTGGGTCCCTGAGCCACTGTGCAGAGGAAAGCTGTGTTCCAACCAGGAGCATCCACATTGCACGGCTGCATAAGCCAGCACTAAAGTGGTGTTTCGTTAGAGCACTAACATTTAGAAATTTGTTTGTTACAACACCTAGAATTGCCCTAGCCAGCATGCACAGAAACAGTAGGTAACTTCATAATTACTGAATGAGTCAATGAATAATTGACTAGGTTAGTGAGTAAATGCGCCCAGCTCTCCAAGAGCTCTCTTCTACTGAGTACAAGAAATGTCAGCCTTAGAGCTTATTTATTTTAGTTTTTCATGTCAGGCAAAAGTGACCCTGAAGAGAAAGGCAGATCTGTTACCAAGTATGGTCAATTAAAAGTGTTTACTGTGATCCTTAAGGCTACTCAGAGCTTTTCATTTTCCTCATATTCTAGTACCTAATACTGAGCCCTACCACTGCTACTAGCAACAAATACTTATTGAGCACTTCTGGCTTGCCAGGCACTGTTGTAAGCATTTCATATGCGTACACTCATTTAACCTCACCACAATCCTATGAAGAATAAAGTAGATAATGAAACTGAGGCACCAAAATTCAAGTAACTCCGGCAATCAGGCTCCAGAAATTACATCACTTAATAAGTCTGAGTTAAACTGAATTTGTAATGCAATGTAATAAGTGTTGGAGCTGGAGAAGAGCAGTAAAATGTTAGAAAACTGGAGATGAATAAGACAAATATGGTGTATGGCACAGCTCTGACTAAGGTGGTAAATTGAGCCAGAGAGTTAAAAATAAACTTTTACTGGATAATATACTAAAGGTTTACCAGGGAATGAAAAAGGAAATATAAAATACATTAACTCTGTTTTCAGGCAGTATACAATCTATTATACTGGCTGGTGGGGCCCAGCATATTCCATTTCTGAAGAGGTATGCATCACTGTGCCCTGCAGAATTCCTGGAAACAGAAGTATGCTGTGACTCTGTGCATGTCTGCAGAGGCTCCTTTGTCAATAAATAAATAGAACAACCGGAATAATAGGAATAAAAATGTTTCCACTTCCTTAGTATTCAATACTTGCATACCTTTATTTCAAGTTGAGCAAGAACCATTAGCTGGGAGGCTTAGTTCTCAAGAGCTTTAACCATATACAAACGCAGCTCAGGTGGTTTCTTCTCCAGGGACTCAAAATCAAGGAAAGGAAAGAGGAGAAAGGCCAGCAGGTCTTGCAGTTTTCATTGTTTCACTTGGCTACACTTAGAGCTCTTGGCTTGTTTCGTACACTTATGGAAAGGCAAACCTCAAAGGTTTGGCTAAAACTTCATAAGTTGTTTGTGAAATTCCCAAAGACAGAAAAGTAAACCACAGAGCTTTGGGTGAAAAATCTAGCACTGTGTTTTTAACGGAAATTCTTATAATAACTATTCTCCTTTAAGTGTGCAATTTCTACCCTCAAAACTCTCTGCTTTCCAGTATGCATTTTAATATGCTCTGGTTTTTTTTCCTTTGAAAGAAGCTCTCAACAACAGCAGAATAATGAAAACAAGTATGAAATAGGAGCAGGCATCGTTAAAATAGCTTGCAAATCAAGAGAGGAGGATTTTAGTCCTAATTTAGCCACTAATATATTTTTAACTTCAATAGGTCATAGAATCTTAGTTTTATGTATATATATATTTTCCATTTAATACGATTAGAGTTAATTGCATTCTTTCATTTATAGTAAATTCTTCAACTTCCATTTTTATTTTGTTTTATAGCTGTCTCTTCTACCTTAATACTCTCTGTGGTCTTTATCTCCACGTAGCAACTCATTATAATTTGTTCGGATTATGTCTGTGCATACTTATTGTATATATGTCAGCTGCTATTCAAGAAAATAGAAGTCCCTCTAGTGTTTCAAGCAGAGGGAATTTTATGTAATGAAATTGCTTTATCAGTGATAAGCCCAATGAACAACAGAAGCCAAAGCAAACAGAGTTAGGTAACAGCAGGAATCCCTCACATTATTCAGTATATTCCTTGGATGAGCACACCACGTATGGCATACTTTACCTCCACAATTAAAAGTGATGTATCAGTCTGGAGAGTGTATCTCAACATATCCCAGCTTCCTAGACCTTCAGGCACATTACTTAAGTGGCAGGGAACTAGAGGTTCCTGGTATTTTCCTCTTTACTTCTGATGCCATGTATCTTCTTAAGGCATCTGGGGAGCTTCCTTTTTGCTGTTCCTCAGGAACAAACTGTATATTATCAATATCATCGACCTGTGTGACGTTCCGTGGAATGCGGTGATAATTGAAGTCACTGAATGCCATATTATGACAGAGAGCAGGCAAGATAACACAGCCCCACACTTCTCCTTTCTTTCGTAAACATCGATGACAATCAGAAACAGCTACAGTCTGTTCTGGGCATCACAGTTACCAGGATGAATATGTGCAGCATTACTTAATCTTCCAAACACTTGTTTTCCACCAGTGTTTCGACTGAAGCATCTATTCTCATAATGCTTCTTACTGTCACAGATTACCATAATTTCAGTTTCCCTCTGTGAAGAAGTTATCACTGTATTAAAGTGAATGAGCTTCCCAATCTCAGTATCCCATTTTAGGGTCTGTTGCCTGGGACACTCCCAATATCTGATACTGTATCAGTTAGATTCCAATTAGAAAACAGAAACAGCTCTAGTATTTCAAGAAAGAAATTAAACATACAATTAGTTAAACCAGTAGTTTAAAAAAAAAGTTGAGAAGACAAACAAGATGGTGAAGCTAACCAGAGATTAGCAGAAGGAGACCACTAGGAAAGAAGATAGCAAGAGATCACGACAATCCAACGGGCCAGAAGGACACTGGGAAAGAGTGATGTTCACCAGAATCCAAGCATCAGGGAAACCTTGCAGGTTCTAGAACCACGTCCGGAACTGCTCTGCAGGAGTTAGAGCCCCAGAAATAGGACATGTCTGGTAAAAAGCTGAAACAATGGAGAATATATGGCAACTGCTAAAAAAATAAAATGCCCACACACAAAAAAAAAAGAGGAGAGGAGAGAAAGGAGGAAGGAGGAAGGAAGGGGAAAGTAGTAGGGGGAGGGAGAGGGAGAGGGAGAAGAGGAAAAGGGAGGAGAGGAGAGTGATCATACTATGATTCTCTTTCTCTTCCTCACCAACTCCAACCAGAGCTTCTATTACTCAGATCTAACCAGAAAACAGCTAGCAAGAGAACTACAGAAATGCAGTCTGAAGGTGAAGAACGGAGAGTGGATCTGAAAGCAAACAAGAAACACAATGGTCTATATGTGTGTCTGTAAAATACACAACGCTGTAAGACATTTGTAAATTTACATAGATGTTATTGTCCTATAGATTATATTCTCTTAACCACGTCTATTGGCCGCAGGTATGGAGAGTGCCCCTGTTGCTGTATGTACACTGCTATAATATATAACGTGGTATGTATGGATCCACTGCAGTTTACACATTCACTTTTTTCAGTAATGGCCACCTACATTGCCTTCAGATCCCTGATGCCACAATCAGTGCTGCAAAGTATGTCCTTAAAGAGCTTCTCTTACAGACATGTATAAAGAGTACAATTTTCAACGTTTGCTCTATGTGAATATTAATCTCATCAAGGATTATAGATTTCTCCAGAATGATCATTCTAATTTAAACTGTATCAAAATCAAGTACTTTTTGCCACATTCTCACCAATAATAAGATTTTGGCTAATTTGAGCTGAGAGGACACACTCATTATTGTCTCAAGCGCATGATTCTACTTACTTACCAGATTTTCTCCAAATATCTATTATCCATTTAGAGGGTTTTTTCTGTATATTGCTTAATCAAACCTTTATTTTTTATTTTATTTATTTTTTTTTTTGAGACGGAGTTTCGCTCTTGTTACCCAGGCTGGAGTGCAATGGCACGATCTCGGCTCACCGCAACCTCTGCCTCCTGGGTTCAAGCAATTCTCCTGCCTCAGCCTCCCGAGTAGCTGGGACTACAGGCACGTGCCACCATGCCCAGCTAATTTTTGTATTTTTAGTAGAGACGGGTTTCACCATGTTGACCAGGATGGTCTCGATCTCTTGACTTCATGATCCACCCGCCTCGGCCTCCCAAAGTGCTGGGATTACAGGCATGAGCCACTGTGCCTGGCTACCTTTAATTTTTTTTCTAATGCATTTCCTGTTTTTGAATTTTGTCATTGTCTATGTTACAAATTCTTTTAGTATGATAGATATTAATACCTAGTGAGTTCAATTCATACAAACGTATTTTACAGTGATATTTATGAAAGGCTGGTATTTGGTGATTCAAAAAGAAAGTATTTTTGGATCAATAAAATTCAGCGGTTTTTTAAAAATATGGTTTGTGTTCTCGGGTATTGTTACAGAAACGTTTCTTTAACACAAATACACGCAAATATTCTTCTACATGCCCTTCTTAAAAAGTGATAACTTTGTCTTTACTTAATCCATCATAGTTCACCTTGTTTTATTTAAGAAATTAGCTCCCTTTCACTCCGATCCGTGTTACCAGTATCGCCCCACTTCATCTATTCCCAAATGAGAGGCAATTGCACCTCGTGTCCCTACTTACACAGCACTCAAAGTCTGGTCTCCCTATTTTGCTCCAAGTGTACATTTGTCTATCATTAGAACAGTCTAACATTGTTTTAAAATGATACATTTATAGTGTGTTTTATAAATATCTGATAAGATGTATAATAACTTTTTGGCTTTTTAATTTTATTTTTGGGAAATTGATGAAGCTACTTATGGCTCTTTGTCCTTATACATAAATTTTATAGTAAGTTTTTAAAAATTCTTCTAAAAAGCAACTTGGAATATTTGTAAATACTTTCTTTCTGTATTTCTCTGTCATTTTGTCTATAATCCAAGTGTTTACTTGTACAGTTATTTTGGGTTTCAGGCATGATCTTATGTATGTCAGAAAATGTAGCTTTATTTTCACAATTTTTTAAATGTTTTTTAATTAGTTCTACTACTATTCTATGCAGATTCTGCCCTGTTCCTGGGCAGAAGGAGACAAACATCCCAACTCAGTCCTTTCTGCTCCAGATATGCTGATGGGGTTCCTCTCCGGCTGTCATCTGCCCACGTTTGTTCTCTTGTTACATCTCTCCCTACTGAGTCAACAAATTCTAGACCCATGAGACCTTTTCTTCAGGATGCCATAGGGCTGAAAGACCAGGCCTACCTCCTCAGAAATTAGGGGGAATAGGGATGTTCTCAGCCTTGGAGTCTGTACACGGTGTCAGGCAGCTTTGGTCTTCTGCAGCCTTTGTAGGATTTACCAGCATCAGTGGGACATTTACTGTAGGCCAAGAACTGTGCTCCTTGTTTGATACGTATCAGTTCATTAAGCTTCACAACACTCCTACGAAAGGAGTGTCATCACCATTCCTATTTTATTGATGAATTAACAGAGGTACAGAGAGGTTAAGCAAATTGTCTAGGGGGCTCTGAGGCCCAGGAACACCAATCTTTGCTGACCAGCCATTCAGCCCCTCCTTGGCATTGGGCATTTCTCACCTGCTCCCTGCCATCTCCTTCGGTTTGCTCAGCCATTTGGCACAAGTAGATACATTCCTGTTTCCAGTAGATTGTGGCCCCGGGAATGCTCAGGGACTTGCCTATGAGGATAATCAGGATCCCAGGACATGGCTAGCAGGCCTCAAGCTCTATGTTGGCCCTGTCCCAGATTTCCTCCCTGGCCTAGAGTGAAGAATTCTTGAACTCTGTAGGGTCCATTTATGAGGATGGGAGCAGAGGAGATAGGCCTACAAGAGCAAAATCTGGCTGCAGGGACCATGGCTGCTAGGACTGAGAACAGAGAGCTCCAGAACAAGAGCGAGATAAACTATTTTGTCTTGCTTCCAGGCCCCACACTCTGATCTGCCCCACTTACTCATTCATGACACATATATTGACCACATGCTCTGAACAAAGCTATCCTGAGTGTCAGGGATTCAGAGGGAAGCAGAAAGACAAAATAGAAAACCATATTCGCTGGAGTGCACTCACCTGCTATAACTCTAGATACTGCCAAGACCAGGCCTAGGGAATGTACATAGCAGGATGCCTTCCCACTCAGGACAATCCCTGGTGCTCAGGGATAAAGCATGTGAAAAGGAGCCATTGGGCATCAAGGGGCTGTGACACCAGAGACTGAAGCTTTGACCACAGGGTCAACTGCTGCACTACTCCAGTGGTGTCGTGGAGTACTGGAGGCCCAGTGTGGCCCAACACTTTGGATTTTCCAAAAGAAGCTTGGAATCTGGAATCTTACATAAAAGTCTCAATTTGTTGTTGTGGTTATTTTTTAATTTCCATAAGTTTTTGGGGAACAGGTAGTATTCGGTTACATGAGTAAGTTCTTTAGAGGTGATTTGTAAGATTTCAGTGCACACATCACCTGAGTGGTATACGCTGAACCCAATATTTAGTTCTTTATCCCTCATCCCCTTCCTTCCATTTCCCCCTAAATCCCCAAAGTCCATTATATCATTCTTATGCCTTTGCATCCTCACAGCTTAGCTTCCACTTATGACTGAGAACATATAATGTTTGGTTTTCCATTTCTGAGTTGCTTCACTTAGAAAAATAGTCTCCAATCCTATCCATTTGGCATTGCTGCAGATGCCATTAATTCATTCCTCTTTTTGGCTGAGTAGTATATTCCATCATATAAATATACATATATGATTATATATGTATATTTATATGATGGAGTATACATATTTATATATATATTTATATGATGGAATACATATGTATGCACACATGTATATATTCCATCATGTATCTATATCCCATCATATATATGATGGGATACATATATATATTCCATCATATTGGATGTATATATATGATGGAATATATATGTATATGGCATACTGCAGTTTATCTATTAGTTGATTGATGGGCATTTGGGCTGGTTCCACATTATTGCAATTGCAAATTATGCTGCAACATAAACATGTGTGTAAGTATCTTTTTTGTATAATGACTTCTTTTCCTCTGAGTAGACACCCAGTAGTGGGATTGGTGGATCAAATGGTAGTTCTACTTTTAGTTCTTTAAGACATCTCCACACTGTTTTCCATGGTGGTTATAACCAGTTAACATTCCCACCAGCAGTGTAGATGGGTTCCATTTCACAGAACACACACCAACATCTATTGTTTTTTTATTTTTTGACTATGCGGGAATAAGATGGTATTGCAATTGTAGTTTTGATTTGCATGTCCCTGATCATTAGTGATGTTGAGCATTTTTTCTTGTTTTTTGGCCAAAGTCCCAATTCAAAAGTGTTGGTAATTAATTCAAATATTTTAACTCACTACCCCTAACAGCAACAAAAATTCATATCCCCACTATATTTTATTTAATTATTATTATTATTATTTTTGAGTCAGAGCCTTGCTCTATCGCCAGGAGCCAGGCTGGAGTGCAGTGGCGCAATCTCAGCTCACTGCAATCTCCGCCTCCTGGGTTCAAGCAGTTCTCCCGCCTCAGCCTTCCAAGTAGCTGGGACTACAGGTGTGCGCCACCATGCCCAACTAATTTTTGTATTTTTTAGTAGAGACGGGGTTTCACCATGTTGGCCGGGGTGGTCTCGATCTCTTGACCTTGTGATCCACCTGCCTCGACCTCCCAAAGTGCAGGGATTACAGGCGATCATCACTTTATAGATCCTACGTGAATGTCAAGATTGTAGCAGGTTTAGAGTTCAGTGCTTTCCCTAACAAATGTTTTCATTTGGGTGTTATTCTGCTGAATCATTTCCTGGAGTATAAAATACATGTCTAAAACATAGCAACTTTCGTGTAAGCATTGAATCAGCACTTTGTGTATTGTACAACCGTAGAAACTGGTTAAAGGACCAACTGCATATTCAGATTCTCAGTGGATTGAAAAACAAGCTTGTAGGGTCATGAGGGGAAAGAAAGTCTTACTTTATCATCTTCTTTTCATTCTCAAGCACACACTTACCTTCCCAATTTAAAAAATGCTACATATTAATACTCAATGCTAAAACAATAAATAAAACACACTATCATACTAGAATAATAACTTGAAGGAATTCAGTTAAGAAACCGGAAGATATTGCATATGAAAACTTTTATGGTTGTTAAAAAATGTTAAATGAAACAATAAAATGAGAGCACCATGTGCACTCTGAGAAGCATACAAAGAAGGTTCTGTAACAGTTAGTTAAGCTAACGTTCAGATGGCGGCAGTTACCTGCTCTTGTTTCAATGGTGCACTAAGTAGAAATAATGTACCTCTGTGTGTGTGTGTTCATGTGTGTATATTCATACATATGCAGGATTTTCAACACTTTTATTATTTTTCTTATAATAATGTTTTAAGGTTGCATTTTTCACCATTTTATTTCAAAAAATGTCTTATTTTTCTGAAATAAATTATGATTGTAACTATTTTTGGTGGTTCTTTCTTCTTAAAAATGATTTTCCTACTTTGGCAAAAAAAAATGTGTTGGTCTCAAGCATTCTTTAGAATTTTATTGGTTGAGGAAATACAAAATTATTAAAACTGGTGCTACTGAATTTACTTGCTCTTCTTGTGTGTATAGCAGACCTCCTCCTTCTAGATTAAACTAAACTCTCAGCAATGCTAACCACAGGCTGGATGGAGATGTGAGAGAAACTCATCTAGGGTGATTGGTCTGATTTGATCAATCCCAATGATCACTTTACTTAATATCTATTGTCTATTGGGAAAAATGAACTTTTGGCCTCTCTCTCAGCTGCTTTATTTCTCTGTGGCTTATGGCTCCCTGAGTTTCCTTTTAAGATGTTTTCTGGATTTATATTTAGTTCACATTTTCTTCAAAGAAAGCAAATAGTATAATAATTGTTCAATTCTTGAATGGAATTTTGAAAACAATCTATTTATTTTACACATTTCTTGACTGGAGCAAATGGTTCTGACAAACCTATTACCTAATCTCTTTCAAGGCAATGAGTTTCTCATTGATCTGCTAGGCTGCTAGCCCTGGAAAAGTGGAGTGATAAGTAATCACCTACCATGAAAATGAATCCACAGCACTAATTAAGGAAACTCACAATGAAAAACGGTAAACAAAGAGATGATTATCAATTCTTATAGATTTCTACTTTTGAAAGGAATTTGTAGGATGGTAAATGAAATGATGAATTCATTAAATAAATGAACATAAAAATATCTTCACATTCATGTGAATGACAAAAGCACTTACAATACTTTTTGAATACTTGGCAAGGAACACTACAAATGGATTTAAAATGTATTTGTATTTTCACAAAATCTAGCTTACATCACTTGATCCATTTTATATAGACTTTAGCATATCCAAATGCAATCAGTGCATCTTATTTCTCTTTACCAAGTGTTGAATATCTTACTAAAATAAAATAGGTCATTTTGTTATGTATTATTTTACTTATTTTGTTTTGTTAAATGTTAAATCATATTTAAGTACATCATAATAAAAATTTATGAAAAATTTAATATTTAGGAAGTTACCTGATATGCAGATAAAATGTATTTCTTGCACTATATTCATGCATGTTATATCCTCTGCATATTTATTTCTTCTCTATTATCATTCAAATCTTATTACATATGCCATGGAAATGTCACTGATCTGATAAATATGGATCAATGAACAGTTAAAAACATGACCTTTGAATAAAACAAGAAAAGGCAAAAGAACCAACATTTCCTGCTGGATTAGTATATGCTAGGTGTGCTGCTAGGGGATACACACACACACACACACACACACACACCACACAGTCATGCATTATTTAACTACCAGAATATGTTCTGAGAAATGGATTGTTAGGTGATTTTATCATTGTGAGAATATCATAGAGTGTAGTTAAACTAACCTAGATGATATACATTACTACATACCTAGACTATAATATATATGTGCAAATAATGTGTGTGTGTGTGTGTGTGTGTGTGTGTGTGTGTGTGTGTGTGTATAGATGGAGTTTCACTCTTGTTGCCCAGGCTGGGGTGCAATGACATGAATTCAGCTCACTGCAACCTCCACCTCCTTGGTTCAAACAATTCTCCTACCTCAGCCTCCCAAGTAGCTGGGATTACAGGCATGTGCCACCACTCCTGGCTAATTTTGTGGTTTTTAAACAGATAGGGTTTCACCATGTTGGTCAGGCTGATCTTGAACTCCTGACGTCAGGTGATTTACCTGCCTATGTTGTATAACCTACCGCTCCTAGGCTACAAACCTGTACACCATGTTACTTTACTAAATACTATAAGCAATTATAAAATAATTGTAAATATTTATCTATCTAAACATATCTAAAGATAGAAAAGGCTATGTGTTGTGTTTACATCATGATGGCTACAGCATCACTAGTTGATAGGAATTTTTCAGATCCATTATAATCTTCTAGAACTACCACCATTTAAGCGACCTGTCCTTGACTGAAATGTCATTATGTGGCACATGACTCTGTGTGTGTGTGTGTGTGTGTTTGCCTGTGTATGTGTATATATGTGTGTATAATCATAATCTCTTAAGCTATCATCATCATCCTCATTCATAGCCAAGAAGACTTACATGGAGAGATTTTCTGAAATGGCTACGAAAACGTATTTATTACTCTAGACAGGGAACTCAAACCCAGAGTCAGTTTCCTGTCTTCTGCCTCCATCTATGATAAACTCATGTCAGAGAGACTTCTGCCAAGAAACTGTTAAAGCTTGTTAAAATTAAAACAAACAAGGAAACAGCAGTTTGGGAGAATGTTGGAGCAGACAAAGCCAGGATTTGAGAAGTCAAGATCTTGAGAAGAAAAACGCATTAAAAAAAAAAGTCCTACATTTTCCACTTTTTTTTTTTTTTTTTTTTTTGTAACTTTGCACATTTTCAAATTCCTAGGGCAGGACAGAGAGAGTAAACAAAAGCAGTATCATAGATTATTTGGGAGGATTCATTAGTATTGAAAAGAAAAAAATAGAGACATTCTTGTTACCATATGGCAATAGAAAATTGAGCAGCCAATTCAGGAGTAAAGGGAATCCTAGGAAAATAAAGTAACATTTGATGTGTCTTTTCCCTCAGTTCTTTGATGCTTCCTAATCTTTGCATGAAGGACTAAATACAAGAAAAAACTGGTTGATAAAGGCTAAAAACCTAAACAGAGCTCTTAACAATTTCGTAGTGCTAGGGTGACAAAAATGGACCCTTTTGTCCAACATAAAAGAGGAGACTTGAAAGATACTAGCCTTTTAGGTGACATCACTGAAAATCTATCCCGTAGATTTGTAAGAACCAAGTAGAAGTAGACTATCTCTGCCAAAACCTGAAATAAGCTTAGAAAAATCTGTCTCAAAATTGAATCAAGGTAATCTGTATGTCACATGCCTAACAAATGAATATTAAGTTTTCTCTGAACAAAGGTGACAAAATTCAGAGTCTCTGCAATTTTTTACACACCATGACTACCACTCAATTAAAAACCACCAGGCATGACAAGATATAAGAACAGATTGTCAAAAACCTAGAGAAAAAAATATACGATGGAACGAAACCACTAGTCGTTAAGATTTTAGAGTTATTAGAAACAAACTTTACTATAACTTTCAGATGTTCAAAAGCACGGTAAAGAGAAATGAAATGCTGAAAAATTTTGCTAGTGATATAACATCCAAAAATTGAGCAGATGAGTAATTTTGAATCAAAAAAGAAAACGTTTGAAATGAAGAACTCAATAGATGTGTTTAGCAGGAGAAAAAATACGACTAGAATATTGCTCAGTAAAATTTAAAACATCATTTATTTTTCTTTTTAAGATCATTACACTTGCTATTACTTCTATTGTGAAAGAAAAAGAGTTTCTCATGATTGATTCATTTTGAGTGCCAGCATAAATACGACCTTTTCAGAGAGGCTTCTCTAATCACCCTATTTAGTAGGTTTCCTCCCAACTGCCTGCCTAATACATCATACCTGCTTTGTTGCTTTCAAAAGACTTGTTAGTGCAAAAAACCAAAACGATGGCTAATCAAAGTAACAATACTAGGAACTTGTATTTCCTGTGTAAGCTTAGGCATGTTACTTAGCTGCTTTGAGGTCTTTTTTCATCAGCATAATGATGGTATTAATGAACAAGTTAAATATTGTTAAGGAACAAATTATATAAGGCATATAAAACACCTAGCTCAATGCAAGAGCAGTTTTCATTTTCTCAAAGGATAAACCAACAACATGAAGTGTTGAGGCTATTTGGGAAAGTAACTAAAAACCCATGGGCTAGGAAATCTGGAAAGAGCTGCATCATAGTGAAAACTGTTAATGGGTGTGATGTCAGACGTCATGGTCCCAGCTCTCACATAACAGCTTACCTGTGTGGTTACATCGATCTGTCAGTTTTCAGGATTATAAATTGAGGATACTGTGTACTGAGATTGAAGCAAAATCATTGGAAACTTGGTATTATTAAATCTTCCCATAATACAAACCCTTGATTCACTGGCCATTCCAAGATACATCAAACGTCTTCGGCCATACCACCCTGAACGCGCCCGATCTCGTCTGATCTCGGAACCAAGATACATCAAACATTCCAGATGTTTCATTGTCCAAATATGCAGCATCGCTTCTCTTTGGAGGTATGACAATGTGTATTTTGAAAATATTTCTCTGTTTCACTGCGTCTTGATCAAGTGGAAAAAGATACAGAAAGGAATTTTATGTCTGGGAGTTTGCCAAAATCACATTGATTTTTTTAATTAAATGTTATTTCCTACATGAAGAATTTGATTCTCCAATGCTCAGGTATTGAAAATGATGCTGTCAAGTTAAAAAGAAAGTAAATCATCATTTACATCCTTAAATAAGATATTATTGAGGTTGGCTTGAGATCAATAAGGATCAGGTATGGAAAAAACAGCATTTTTTCATTTATTGTTTTAAGCAGATATATGTAAAGCTAATTTTGAATTTTATAAGTCAGGAGTCAACAAGCATTCTTAAAAGTAAAGTTTCTATTGGAACTAATCAACACTGCCTTTGTAGTGTGAAAAAAGCCATAGACAATATGTAAACAAATGAGAAAGGCTATGTTCCAATAAAACTTTATTTACAAAAATAAGGCAGCCAACCCATGGGGCATAATTTGTCAATATATGTTTTATGTGATTAAGACATTGTCATGACGGAACATTGAAAGAATAGACAAGGAAACACTTCACCTTTCTAAGAAAAGCAACTTACCACAAATCTATGCCTTAAAAGAGAGAATTATTCAAATAATCTGTGTCCTAATTAAGAGAAATAAAGTTTAGGCAGAGTGTAGTGGCTCAAACCTGTAATCCCAGCAATTTGAAAGGCAGAGGCAGAAGAAAGGCTTGATGCCAGGATTTCGAGACCAGCCTGGGCAAGTAAGCAAGATTCCATCTCTACAAAAATATTTAAAAATAAACTAGGCATGGTAGAATCCACCCGTAGTCCCAGCTACTCTAGAGATTGAGGCAAGAGTACTGTTCGAGCCTGGAAGCTCAAAACTGCAGTGGGCTATCACTGTGCTACTATACTCCAGACAGGGTGACAAAGGGAGACCCTGTCTCAGAGAGAGACAGAGAGAGAAAAGAGAGAGACAGAGAGACTTACCAACTGTACCTATAATCCATTATTTTCCCCCAAAAAATATGAACATCCCGGTAGTGAGATATAGTCATGGGCCTGCGTTTTAGCCAACAGAGGTGGGCAAAAGTTTTAACATGTGTATAATTTCCACTCCGAAGCCATAAAAATTTCCCATGTATTACCCTTACTTACTTCCCCATCTGTCAGCCAGATGCATAGAGTCAGTAAAAGACTGAGTCTCTGAGGGATGGACGGAGCCTGAGCAAAGTGACTATGAGAAACAAAACCCTTAGCCCCCTTCCTGCCACCAACCAAACTCTATATGCGTGACAATTAGCTTCCATTTTGTTGATTCACTGAAATATAGGAACTGACATTTTACCAATTAGCATTAACTATCATAAAACATAAGTCGGTATGAGAATACCTAAATGTGCTGCATTGATTCATTGATTGTCAGATGGTGGTGAGGACACAGCTATAGCAGGTCTTGTGACTGGAACCCCCTGCTCCACCATGAAAAAGACTTATAAAATGGATGCCTGAGATATATTAGAAGTAAGACCATGTGAGAACTGGACTTGTAAGTTTAGAGGAAGTGGCTGGAAAGAATCAGAATGTGTATTGGTTACTATTGGCTGTATCTAACAAAGCATTACAAGAGAAAGACAAGTTACGATAATTTTTGGTTGGCTCTTATGGTTAGGTCAAGAGCTTATAGTTTGGAAAAGATGATGGTTGGAGGTCAAGCTGTAGACAGAACTGAAAAAAATTTCCTTAGTGCCGGAGGCCTAGTAAGATTTCCCAACTGATCCAAGTACTGAGTCATGAAGCAAAGATCAGATGAGCAGGTGTAAACTTCCCACCTAAGAGGACTTTTTCTAATAGCTTTAAATTGTTTCCCATTAAAAGGGGGAGAATTGAAGGAAGGGAGAAAGGAGCAAAGAAAAAGAAAAAAATGAAAGGTGAGAAAGAAAGAGAAAGAAAGAAGAAAGAAAGAAAGAGAAAGAAAGAAAAAAGAAAAAAGAAAAGAAAGAAAGAGAAAGAAAGAAAGAAAGAAAGAGAAAGAAAGAAAGAAAGAAAGAAAGAGAAAGAAAGAAAGAGAAAGAAAGAAAGAAAGAAAGAGAAAGAAAGAAAGAAAGAAAGAAAGAAAGAAAGAAAGAAGGAAAGAAAGAAAGAAAGAAAAAATAAAAGAAAAGAAAGCTGAACAATTATGTCTAGGCTGGGCATGGTGGCTCACACCTGTAATCCCAGCACTTTGGGAGGCCTAGGTAGGCAGGTCACTTGCAGTCAAGAATTCGAAATCAGCCTGGCCAATATGGTGAAACCATGCGTCTACTACTTGGAAGGCTGAGGCAGGTGAATCTTTTCAGTTCAGGAGGGGGAGGTTGTTGTGAGCTGAGATTGAGCCACTGCACTCCAGCCTGGGCTACAGAGTGAAACTCTGCCAAAAAAAAAAAAAAAAAAAAAAAAAGAATTATGTCTAGAAAAAACTTTGGATATGGTTACTGGCACTAAAACTGGCAGGCAGGAAATAAAAGTCTCCTAAGTTTTGAGGAAGTTTTATTTCCAAAGAAACTACAATCTGGGCCAAAAACTATTTTAGTGTTCAAGCCTTAAAAACAACATTTGTCCCCAAAGGTAGTAAGGAGTATGATCTACAGTTACTAAAGGTGATAGAGATGAATGAAAAAGAACCACCCAGTAAGTAGAGCTAGAAACCTTTGGAGAACACCTCTCAGAGAGCAGAATCCAGATTTGGATTTTTTTCTCATTTCTCTTTTCCATTTCATACCACAAAAGTATGAAAGGTACTCAATTAAAAATGAAATTTTGATTATTACTAAATGTAGCAAAATACAGTATTTATACAACAAAATTGTGAGTATATATGCACAGATATGTGCATACATACATACATCTACATATATGAATAGATTTTTTTTTAATCAGCATACACCTGCACTTTCTGTAGTTCATAGTTCATGATCCTAGTTTCAATAAACATAGCAAATGCACTGGGTGTGTGATCACTGGCACATGCCAAGTGAAATCTCTTGGCCTGGCACATTCTCTGGCAGTCTCCTCCATAGGACACTATGCAAGTCTTCCATTTTTGTCAGTTTCGTAGGGTAAGGAGAGCAAACTTTCAAAACGCATTCATCAAAATCAGGTAAGCATTGGCATCAGTTCTGCTTTTTCACTCCTAATACATAATTACCTTCTCAGTGACAGCCGAGTTTTGCAAAAGAACTTTCTTATGAAGACTAGATTGTAATATTTTAAATCCATTTAAATTTGCTTCTATTTGTAAACATTTTAATTTGATATACTTTTCATAAAACTAAATTGTACTATTTTAAAATTAGTCTTCATAAAAAGTATATCAAATTAAAATGTTTATAAATAGAAGCAAAAAATAATATGTTAATATTTTATTTCCCTATGCATAACAGAAAAAAAAATATCTGATCTAAAGTAGAAAAAAATAATACATTTAATCTCACCTACTGAATTTTAATGCAGTACCTTTATATCACCGATTACCCAGATATAAAATACATTTTAAGTCCTTTACAGTGACTGAACATTTTGGATAATTAAAAGTTAATGACCTGAAAAGGTAGAAGAAACCTCAGTAACTATACTATTTATTTTTATCCCTATTTTAATTGAAATGACTTAGCTTTACTATCATTTACTGTAAAAAAAAACAGTGATTTTTTTCTTCAGAATTCTTATACCTAAACTCCAGCATAATAGAAAGCCTTATTATACAGCATATATTTTAGTTCTGTGTATACCAAAAATAATTGAAAAAGGCTGATGTATTTCTATAAAATTTTATTATAAAATATATCTACACTTGCATGCCATTTGCAAATATAAATGCAAATAAAACATCTTCAAATCTGTCCCTAGAAAAGAAAACCACTAACTGGCCCTGACGATTTTGTCTTTGCATATAGAGTTGTGTTTTATTTATTTAGATAATTTACCAAACAAGCCAATACAAATGATTAAGTAGTGTTGGAATGAGAACTACGATTTAATCCATTAAAGCATATACTTAATATTCACCAGTTGCATTGAGTCAGGATACTTCTAGAATGTGAATCACAGCAGTGAACAACATCATCTCTTACAGATTTGGGCAGAAAACTCTCTGGAACTCATCCAGAACTTACTTTCTCTCATCTTTATTCATTTCTTTAGTTGTGGTTTGATGAACTTGAAAGCAAAAGACGGCGAAGTGGCAGTGAAAATAAGGTAGATTTAATTTTTTAGTTTCAAAATTTTAGGTGGCTTTTAAAAGTCACCACGTGTGAAAAGGCAAATGGGAAAAAAATAAAAACATCACCACAAACATCAAGATTACTTCACACAACAGATGACAAAGGCTAATGAAAGAAAAGAAAGCTTTCTGAATACAATGCAATGAGAAAGGCGGATGCAAGGGTACATGCATATTTACCTTAGATGCCACACGACAGTGCGCCGAGAACTTTGACAGGTGATAAAGACACAACTTGGCACAATCAGCACTTATTTTTGGCACCTACAAAAGAGGTAGCGAAGCAGAAAAATCTGTCCAAGAATTAATCTGCAGCTGCACAACAGCAATGCTTTATCATCTCCAGACTGTGACTGAAAGTTCACTCAGGTATATGCAAGTTCCTTAATATTAGACCATCAGTATAAATGTTTAACAATTGAACTATGTTGAGGTATTAATAAAAAGAAGAGGTATTAATAAATAAAAAATAAATGTAAAAATAGGTCCAGATTTTCCTGTATATTTTAGTTTTACCTTTAATAGCCTAAGAATAAAAATGAATTTCCTAGAAGAATATCCTCAAGAAATTTTATTGCATGCAACCCAAAATAATTTCATAATTTTCAGTAGCCCAACTTGTGCTCCAACAGGACTTACTGGCATTTGAAGAGTCTGTGTACCCAATTCAAGTCACTGGTAAAGCCACTGTTTGAAACTCAGGCGTGGATCTCAAGCCATCTATATCAGTGGCTCTTGTCATGACTAATTAGATATTGCCTCTATTTTCCAATTTAGTTGTATATGTGTATGGGATTGCCTATGTAGAGTGCTGCTCTGCATACATTAAAGCTAGTCATTATTTCAGGAGAAATAATAAAATTATTTTCTGTTGACAATAACATTTGGCCGACTTTTAACCAACCAATTTGATGTTGCACCTTGGTATGCAGTAATAGTTTTAAGAAAACGAGAAGTATGGTAATTACATTTAGTAGGGATTTACAGAATCATAAATGCATAGTAAATTGCTATTTAAAGGAGTGCAAATAATATGGCATTTGTATGATTTTCCATATTATATTTAATCATATTTCACTGAAAGTAATTTCCTTTTGCGAAACCAAATCAATGTTTTACCCTTTCTTTTTCTTTTCTTTTCTTTCGGTGAATCATTGTCTTAGGTGACATGACAATGTCTACCTCTCAGGATAAAATCTAATAACTAATTCATACACAGTTGTCCGCTCATGCATTGTAAATGTGGTGATAAATCCTGAGGGTTCTGCTATGCTGGATTTTTTCTTAAAATCATGTAGAAAGATAAAATTACTTAACAACTGATATTAAGGAGATTAAATGTGTAAAGATATGTCTTCATATACAATATTCTTTAAGTTATCCTATTTCCATTATATTCTCAAATTGATTTATTTGGTTTGTTCTTGGCAAACCACAAAAACTCAAAAAGTATTTCATGCGATGCTATCTAATTCCATGGACTTGCATTGTAGTGTTTGTGTGAGGACTCTGAACTGAGCCAGAAATGCAGGATAAAATCTCACATTTTTTCATATGTGAGTCTTACCCAAATCAACTGAAGCCTCTCAAGGGTAATCAAGCACAACTGGAGTTAATAATTTTCATTTAGTTGTAATATCTTTGCTTTTTGAATGTTGGCTTCTTGCCTTGTGTATTATGTGTTTTTATTACAGTTAGCTTGCTTAAAATCATAAATTTGAATCATTTGTAACTGAATATCATAACTAGAGAATGCTCACTTCTCATCCTCATCTTGATCTGGTCTCTGACTTCTGATATTCATGCTTCATTTGTCTTCCCAACTATCTAGAACCATATTTTAAATACAATTCAGAACCACCGTAAGATTCCTCATCTCTATCTCCTCACCAAACCCTTCAGAAGTGCCAACAGCATCTTCCTCTCCAGCAGCCAGCTGCTGAGCTTTATTGAAGCAAATTATAATTTAAACCAATTGGACCTTCCAGAAATTCAAGCTGTACAACCAACAGTACAATTTGACTACAATTTGATAATATTAATAATGCTCTATAAGAGCAAAATTCAAGGCTGTCTTGTTTATATTCTTCACTGTTTTAGTACCAGAGCCTAGGATAGAAAATCCTACTTGGTAGAGGCTCAGTAAATATTTTATAAATAAATAAATTGAGGCCGTTAAAATCATGTCCAATTTTTTCATTTACACTACCCTTCACGCTTAAGATAGTTCATTATGTACTCACATTTCTTGCTCTCTTTTTGAAATCATTAACATTTTGTAATAAGAGAAGTAAAGATTATTCCTGTGGAATAATTTTCCCTTTTTGACACACCCTCTACTTGTGTCTACATTTTATCTCCTTCATCTCTGGTCTCTTAAGAGAGGCAAAATAGAGTCTCTTAATAGAGACTCTGTTCTGATATTTTATTCCATGTTGTCTTCACTTTCACTTTTTTCCTCCTCACTCTTGAGTCCATAGAAGAAGATGACCATAAGAAATATAATGGAGGCCGGGCGCGGTGGCTCACACCTGTAATCCCAGCACTTTGGGAGGCTGAGGAGGGCAGATCACGAGGTCAAGATATCGAGACCATCTTGGCCAACATGG